>OMMV01061982.1:0-11691 GCA_900302635.1 Chatrabus melanurus
CCTTATTAACTCCCTGCCCAGGGACCACAGATGCAAATTAGCTATTTAGCTAACTCTGGTATAGAACCGGTTCTGTACATGGTCCCTGTCAACTAAACTAATAAATAAAAGAAATAAATGTAGATATGAAGGGCTCAATCTAAGCTTCTGAAAACACATTGATTCATTATTGCAGGTAATTATACTCTAATGAACAGATAGTTATGGATGCTATATTCTGCAAATAAACACTCCTAAATCCCACAAACTGTAGCTTTAACAGTTGCTCAGTCATAATTGTGCAAAACCACCTCATGTGTTTGACACCAATTCATGCAAATTATTTCTTTGCAATTCAGTGATACCATAATATATGATTTTGGGTGGTCTTGACATTTGTCCAACATGAACCAATTTCATCTTGACGATCACACAACCAACCCTTCCACCATTGTTAATCCCTACTGGCTCCATAATGTTGCAGTTTTGACCTCGAGTTTGAAGGTCACTCAAGGTCAAAGTTTGTGTGACCAAGACAAAGTTGAAAAATGACTTTATATTAGCGTTTAATAGTAACCATAGGTGTGTATTAACCAATTCCTTTAAATGTTCTAAATAAGCCCTATATAAAAGCATTGGGCCAAAAATTTGACCTTGGCCTGTGACCTTAACTTTTAACAAATTTTTCTCAAAACCAAATCACTTTGTTCTGGGCTCACCTGCAATCATTCCACCAAGTTTTAGCTAAATCACATCAAAACGCTATCATTTTGTTCACACGTGGACAGACGAAGAGACACACAGAGCCGAAAACAATATTTCCACATGTGCTACCACTGCACGTGGGTGTAATGATTTAGAGATGCTCTGTTATGAGATGTTAAGTCAGAACTCGGATACTAAGTCTCAATCATGATATACTAAGTTATAAATATGAGACGTTAAATCAGACCTGTGAGCTACTAACTCCTAATCATGAGATAGTCAGCTATGAGATGCTAAGTCATGATTGCGAGAAACCAAGTTATACGTTGTTAAGTCATAATAGTGCAATACATAGTAATAATTTAGTAATGAGACACCAAGTAATAATTCTGAAATGCTAATTTGTAACAATAACATACTAAGTTATAACCATGACTTACTAATTTTGGAGATGCGAAGTCATACCTATGAAATAGTCATAATTACAAAATAAGTTACGAGATTCTAAATCAGTATTACGAGATACCAAATTATGAATTGATAAATCGTAACTGTGCAACACTACAGTAAGTAATAATTTAGAAATGCCCAGTAATTACATGCTAAGTAATACTTCTGGTATGCTACATAACTACAAGATAGGAAGTTACAATCAAGATATACTAAGTTATGAGTTGCTACGGGGCGCAATGTTATGAGATGCTGAGTCATACCGATGAGATATTAAGGCATAATCGAGAGATACAAAGTTATGAGATGCTTACTCATGGTAGACATGACAATATGACACACAAAGCCATAATTATGATCTGCAAAGTTATGATCAAGAGTTGGTAAGTTATTAGATGCTAACACCGAACTACATGATACTAAGTCCTAATCATGAGATACTAAGTTATCAGATGCTCGGTAATTATTGAGATACTGAGTCATTTTGAATAATAAATTATAATATGCCAAGTTAGAATTAAAAAATACTAAGTTATGAGGTGCTAAGTTATAATTCTGAGATTCTAAGTAATAAAGACATACTGTGCTGAGTTATGAGATACTGAGTCATAATTATGAGGTACCAAGCTAGAACGAAAATGTTATGCCGAGTCATTTTTCATATATACTAAGTTTTAATTGTCAGAATAGAAGTTATAATAAATATATACTAAGTTCTGAGATGCTGAGTCATAATTCTGAGATGCTAGGTTGTAATAAAGATACGTTATGATATGTCAAGTCATAATTGTGTCATATTTAAGAGATGGCAAGCTCTGAGATGACCAGTCGCCATTATTAGATGTTACAACAGTCCATGATCACTTGTCTGGGAGCTATTCATACACACCAATATGCTGGAGGCTGCAAAAGCTTTGACATTCCGTTTCCTCCACTGCAACTCCAGCTGTTCCTTTGATCCTTTTTTTATTGTCAAATGGAATTACAGTATCTGAACCAAACATCAGTTCTCAGCGCTTAAACTTGATCACACAATGGCTTTAAAGGATTTCACCCACATATCAGATGAATGTTGAGACAAAAGTTGAACCAATGACCCTTCTGCGCTGCAACAGCTGCGGCACATTTACATCTGGAAGCAGTCGGCGCTCGACCTCTCAATCATGCTGCAGCCAATTAATCATTTTAATAATCCTAATTGCAGTGAAACAATAACAAGCACTCATCCAATCACTCAGCCAGTGGTGCACTAATGAGCGCATGCCAAAATGGAATTGGTAAAGCACATTTCTGTTCTTGTTTCCTGTCTGACAAACACCTTGAACTCCTGATCGGGCGGATGAGAAATAACTCTGTGCTTGCGTTTGGAAAAAAAACGAAGCCTTATCGCGCCCTGGCACTGCTCTCCGCGCACTGCTCTCCGCGCACGCCCGATCCTAATGGATTTCTGCAGGTAGCGTATTGACCAAAGCAGACTGCCATTACGCTTGCATAAACCAGGTCGCTTCAAAGCAATGCCTAAGTGCCGTGCAATACACAGACGTCATCTTTACTCTGCAAAATACATTAAAACCACCCCCCGCCCCCAAATTTTTGCTTACACATTAGCAACAACAAATAGTGCAGAAATATTGTGAATTTTTATGCCTACAGAATGCTGTTGTTTTGCCCTTCACTATTAAAGTACGGCGCTTTGCAGTGCTGAAATTTAGAATCATTTCAAACACACGAGACGTCATAGGGATGCCTTAGTGATGTCTCTCAGGAATACCCATGCTCAGTCACTCCGTTATTGAGGGTCGCCTGCTCTAAACAGGTTTACCCTACTGTCCCACACACCTTCCACTCCTTAATGGTTAAGTTAACTGAATTCCAAGGATGTGCAACGCTTAAAGCTACAGTGTGTAGGATTTGAGGGTGTTTATTAGCAGAAATGGAATATAGAATTCATAATCTGCTCATTAGTCTATAAATTACCTGCAACAATGAATCGATGCGTTTTCATAAGCTTAGAACGAGCCTTTCGTATCGAAATGTGAGCGGGCCCCCCTCACGGAGACCGCCATGTTGGTACAGTAGCCCTTTCCCTGGGATACCCGTGGCTGTGATTGGCGAGACGTAACTTTCACCTGTGACTTCGCCGAGCTTTCTGCACTCAGCTTTCTTTTTCACAGCCTTCCTTCCTTCACTCCTTGCTTAATTGCCTCCTCAGTCAGATTCAACTTTCCTTATTGCTCCTTCCTACCGTGCATCTTTCTTTTTTTTTTTTTTTAAAATCTTTCCTCCCACGTGTATTTTTTTTGGAGCTCAGCTCTTATCTTTACTTCATAAAAACATGGCGGCAGCAGCGGCTTTTTAAGCGACGCAATTCAACTTAGGAACAATTGCGAGCATTTCCTTCAGGAAACGCATTTGTCTGTTCTATTTATCCGTCGTTTACATTTTCCAGCGCACATTCAAAATCAAAGCGTTTGCACCGGTAAAAATAAATAAACCTGCGAGCACTCGTGAAAATGTGGCCGATTTTAAGCTAACATTATATTTTCCTCTTCTTGTTTATTTTTTATTATTTTATGTTAGCGTGCCAGAAGCAAAACTATATGAAAGCATGCAGCGGGGAACAACATGGCAAAGCAAAGGGGGGGAAATAAACCAAACAAAGCTTATACACACAGCACAGGCTATTTGTATTTCAGGCTCATTTCAGTGTCTATTTCCTGTTGAATGCCGACATGTGAGTGCAGCAGAAATATGTCTAATTGTACTTGTAACATACTAATGTTATGTTTCCAGCTGCCAAAAACACATCTGCTAAATTCAGAGAGTTAAGCACCTGAGACAGTGATAATTGAATGCCGTAAAGTGATACAAAGCACTATAAAAAACCTCTGTGCAGCTACTCGGCATGCTGCTGCAACAAACTCCTGCCAAATAGAAATGCTGCTCACCAAAACTCAGGCAGAAGCTTGAACCGGACTGTTGTTGTGCAAAGTGGATCCAGTAATGCGTGAGACATTTTCCTATTTATCCATGATCCCAGGCCGAGGAATTACCGTGTCCACAGTGCTGACACTTCCGTGTACAGCAGTGCTTAACTCCACAGTCATATGGATTACACAGGTAGGATACACAACTAAGCATTAGCATTGGGATTAATGTGAATATGAGTAACTCGTGCTAATCTTACCCATAAATGAACCAAAATCAGTTTCGATTTACTTTATAGCTTCGGCGAATCAGGACGCTGTGTTTGAAACAACACTGGAAAGGTTACAACCCAAAAAAGAATGGTTGATATAATAAAAGACATACTGCACCAGCTTAAGGCCAAATCTTTCCTGCAATTAGCCCGACAGGTGCGGGATTAATGGATTTCCACCCAAGAAGTCAACTATCCGCAGCATCCTAGATCTGCAAGATTTCACTGGATGCAAGTGGAAAGAGCGGCAGTGCTTCTTTGCAGCCCGTGATGATTTTCGCAAAGTGCTTCATTCAGTTGATTGGGCTGCCCTCTAGGACATCCTGAGAATTTGTGGGATCCCCAAGAAGCAGCTGGACATCATAGTCAGCCTATACGCAGGCACTGTTAGCAAAGCAGGGGCATAATCTCTGACTTTTTCCCCCAGTGAAAAATTGGTGTTCATCAGGGATGTGTTCTGGCTCCTACGCTGTTCAGTGCTGGCATGAACTGGGTGCTGGGTAGGGTTGTGGAATCCAAGTGCCTTTATTGGTGAGGAAAGGCTGTGATCTTTGTACAATCAATGGATGCCCTGATTGCAGCACTTGGGATGCTGAGGGAGGAATCGTAGTGTCTGGGATCAAGACTAAGATCCAGGTTTTCAATGACAGTGTCAAACTTGGAGAGACTTTCACTGATCTCAGCAGTGGCATTCATGTCTCCGAGTCCTCGGCCTTTGACGTACCTGGGAACAGCTTTGGCGATGTCGATGCCTTTGCAGGAGGATGAAAGCCCACGTTTTTTGGGGTCCTGGTGCTTCACGTTTTACTGTGTAGTTAGGAGACAACTCCATGTCTTTTGCACTTGGTTTCTTTGGAGGATGCTTGGATACAGTTGGAATGACTTTGTATGAAATGAAGGGCTACTTAGTGAGACTCCGATGAGGAGTATCGCTTACATCGTGAGGGAACAGCAGCTGCCATATGCTGGCCATGTGGTGCGTTTCTCTGTGCATGATTCAGCACGCAGAAGCCTCAGTTTTGAGGACCCCAGCAGCGGATGAAGGTCAAGGGGCCGCCCACATTTCGCCTGGCTGAGGCAGAGAGATGATTACTTTCAAGAGGTGGGGATGGACCAGTTGTCTGCCTGGATGGTTGCAGTCCAGGGAACAAGACAGTTCCGCAGTGTGGTGGATGCAGTGATGCGTGGCACTATAACATTCTCCCACACCGGACACGTCCTATTAAGTTGTTTGTGAAGCTTAATTAGCTTTGCTCACCGTATGGTCCTGGTGGAGGTTAATGCTAATATTAGCATTAACTGTGGTTAGTGTCAGCGGTTAGCCTGACTGCATATGTCAATGCAGCCTGTAACGAGTGAAATGTGTTACGCCAATGTAATAAAGTTCAGCGTGCAGCGGTACGTCCCAGAAAACCTTTACCACAGCAAAAAAAACAAGGAAGGTCTGATGAAGATCACAAAACTGTGCTATAATTTTTTTCCCATACATTTCCTCTTTTTTGAACGTGTATCTCAACCAGGTCACGGTTGGCCAATAGCACAACCTTTCCCCGAGGAGTGTGCACGGTTGGATTTTAATTTGAAGAAAATTTAAAATCGGGGAAAATTAAAGTGGCTTTATGTCGGACAAAAAGAAAGCATGGGCTTGAGTTACAGCGTGCGGTATCTGATCTCCTCAGACTGCATTAAGTGAGTCTGGACGCTTACAAATCAGAACTGGGTCACATTGATATCTGATCTGCCCAACCACTTGAGGAGGTGGCCTATCTAGCAATCATATATCAGAACTGTCTGCAGTCTGAACACTATCAGACATCTCAAAACGCGCTTTCCGGGAAAAATGTCACCGAGTCGTACCCATCAGTAGTGTAGCAGAGCAGAAAATATTATAGCGTATGAAGGCACTTAGAAAGCTGAGCGCAAAGGATTAGCTAATCAATACATCAACTGCTGACCTGTGTCGAGGTCTTACAGCCAGGTCCATAAGTAATTGGGCAATGACAATTTTTGTTATCTTTCCTCTGTACGCTCCTGCAATGCAGATGAAAGGAAACAAGATGCTCTTGTGGGTGTCGGCTGTCAGCTTTCATTCAAGGGGTTTAACAAGAATATTGCATGAACCTTTTAGGAATTGCAGCCATTTATATACGTAGCCCTTCGATTTTCAGAGCAAAGTAATTGGACAAACTAAATAGGAGGATTATTTTTCATACAGTTCATCACTTTCGCAGCCAGTTTTCTTTAGACTAGTCAGGGGATGGACTTATGAATATTTCCAAGTCACCGAATACGTCTTGGACTTTATTTACATCAATTATTAAGAAATGACAGTATGGTATTGTGTGGTAAATCTGTCTGTAGTAGGCAGTTCTCAAAAACTGTGCAAGGATGAGACTTGTGAGGGAAGCCACCAAGACTCCCATGACAACTCTGAAGGCTTCTGTGGCTGTGATTGGGGGAAAAAATGGACACGGTGGAATGTTTGTCAGCTGCATCACCATTTATAGCGCTTCATGGTGGCGTGGAACAGAGAAGAATTTTCTTAAAAATGAGACATATAATTTCAGCATGCGTGTTTTTTGAGGACTGCAGGGTAGTTTTTTTGGGGCGTTGGTATTAAAAATTATGACTGACATATTGCCTCAGTAACAGTGGAGATAAGCTCACCAAGCTCTTGATGAATGCTAATTAGTGCTAACATTGCTAACATGTATACAGATTAAATAACACAGAAATTTCACTCAAAGGAAATACTGGAGCACAGACTTCTTGAATGGTCCGTTAGTACAATTAACCATACAGCAACCATATTATCTCAGATATTTGTGATAAAAATGCTTAAAAAGGACAAACACAGTTACGTCCATAGCAGCTAGCAGTGGCTCCTAGCTGCTATGGGCTTGACTGCGTTGTGCTACCGGGTAGTTGCCTGGACCCGCTGGCACGCACTAGCTGTCACTCACAGTGACCACCCCCCTAATTATTCATAACTTTATAGTTTAAAATAGCTTAAGAAACCAAAACTGCTTTTTGTAGCAGGCTATAAACACGTTTATTTCTGCTGTAAAATTGGGCATTTTCATATGGCCGTATGGGGAGCAACTCGCTTTTGGAGCCAGCCTCAAGTGGGCATTCAAGGAACTGCAAGAATGGCACTTCCAGGTTGGCTTCGTTTTTCAGCACAAGAGGTTGCCACTTGGCTATTAGGGGATTACTAAACAGATGTTTTTGGGTGTTTTTGAGAATGTAGGTTTTTCCTGGTT
The DNA here is from genome assembly GCA_900302635.1 of Chatrabus melanurus. Classification (NCBI taxonomy): domain Eukaryota; kingdom Metazoa; phylum Chordata; class Actinopteri; order Batrachoidiformes; family Batrachoididae; genus Chatrabus; species Chatrabus melanurus. Next base: position 7,597 of record OMMV01061982.1, read on the forward strand.
TTTTTTGTTGTTTTTTTTTGTATCTTGTCTGAAATGTGGCCAATGAAATGTGAGGACACACATCCACTAAACTGGCCTTAATTCAGACTCCAGAAGACACTTGAAAACCCTAAAAACATGAAGCAGCCAGGCTCCAGAAGATCTTTGTGGAATTTTCCTGACACGATGAGTGCTTTGTGTGATAGTGCGTGCAGGCAGCTGACTACCCACAATCCTCGTGTCTGACCTGACTGCCTACATCTAACGTTACATCAGCTGCAATAAACTTCACCAAGTAACACCTACATGTGTTTCACCGCTGCGGCATCAAGTCTTCAACAAGGGATTATTCCCACTTTCAGCCTCCAACTTCAAGAATATCACTTTAAATCCCTCACTGATTTAACAAAGACGCGTCGAAGCAGCTCCCTTACATCTAATTAAAATGACATAAACCTGGAGTCTGGCAGTTTGATACGTGTAGCTCAAAAAGGCTCATAGTGCTCGTCTGTGACTGTGTGTTTTATGTGCACATTTGGATCTTCTTTGAACATGGTACAACTTTCTCACACATGTTGGAGTCGGTCTTAAGAGCAATTTTTCAAATTATCTAATGGATAATAACAATTCCGCTTCGGATTAATTTGTATTCTAATAATGAATAGGAGTATAATTATTTCGACACAAACTCGAAAAAAAATGAGCGCATAATTGAATGTACTGAAATGAAAAACTGGATCGATGACTCTCGCTTCTCTTGGGTAAGCAGCAGCGTGCCTCAGAGTGTGTGGGAGGAAGACTATACACACATACGCTGCTATCTAGGCTCATGTTTGTGTGTGTGTGTTCGCAGAAAAGGAAAGAACAGATTTGCCGTTGCTGGCAGTGGCGGCTCGTCGAGCTTTTTCATGGTGTGGCGAGGGGCTGAGCAGAATTTGTTGAAAATGTTCAAATGTATATTTAAATTTAAAATGACATAACTACATGTTAATTCAGAGGTACAATGCACAACAGATAATGTTAGCAATAGAATTGTTTATAAAGCATAATCACTTTTCAGGGAGGACACAAATGCACATTTGGAAAATTTGAGGAAATTTACAGGAGGAATAATAGAAAACTGACAATTAATGAACAATAGAGTCAGGACTGAAGCGGCTCTCCTTTAGGTGGCGCCATTCTCATTCACTCTTTCTGAATGTGAGACTGCCATACTCCCATTTATCATTTTCAGCAATTTCTGGTTCCTGGATGTTGGATGATAAGGAAGCAATTCATTTTTAATCAACCTCCCAAAACAAACAAAATTTTTTTTAGTGTTTTTAATGTTTTTCTTTTAATTGCCATTTGCACATCACCTTCTTTTAAGTTATTTATCCATTTCTTGTGTTTTTATGTGTACTTTTAGTGTTGTGTGATGTGAGTGATGGTTTGTAAGCAACAGAATGCATTGAATTTCCCTTGGGATTAATAAAGTATCTATCTGTCTATCTAACCATCTATCTATCTATGAACAAGGGCAACACTGACCCCAACTTGTGACCCCAATCTCAAACTTGTTTAAGGTCTTAAGGGGGTATCTCACCTGCGACAAAGCAGCACGACAATCGCGGGCTCGCAGAATGGTTGCAAGTTGTTGAAAATTGCACACAGGAATTTTTTAAAAAGTTGAAAATTTCCCACGACTGCAAAAACTAAGGCTCTGATGTGAAATAGCAGCAAATCTGTATAAAATCGGTGTCTTTTAGCACGCAAGTGTCGCGGCGACATTCTCATAATGCCGCAAAATTGTTGCCTGCAGTGGCGAGGGGTTTGCGGTGCACGTGACAAAAAGCCTAATATATATATTGCAGCCATACAGACTTGTCATTGCAGTGAGACAATTGTGTTAACATCTTGCATATCTTTCGCAACAAGTCGCGTGTTTCAAAAAAAAAAAAAAGAAGGGAAAAAGTCGCGAAAACTCAGGTCACAAACTTATCGCATGTGAAAAATCTCAGGTGAGATACCCCCTTTAGCAAGGTATAATTTACAGTAGCATGTTTGAGGACTTTGTTCTCGCACACGCTCTGTTTCAGAGACTCTGGCCCCCGATGGCCAAAGTTAGAACTGAAATGCGAAGTTTTACTGACGTGACCTTGCACACCAAGTTTCACCTTGATGTACGAAGTCTTTGTCAGGATATCGTGCACACAATATTTCAGGGACTTGTTCCCCTGGTGGCCACAATTGGAATCTAAATTAGCACAATGTCAAACTTGTTGGAGGTCTTAATGAGGTGACCTTGTGTACCAAGTTTCACCTTGATAGTCTTTGTCAATATATCGCATACACATCGACAGACAGACACACACACACACAAATTCAAGCAGTTCTTAGACCAGCACTGCTTTAAATGACGCAGGTAAAAATCAATATATATTTGTATTGTGTGAGTGTTGTGAACTGGCTCAGTTAATCCCTTTGCAGCGTGTGAACAAAATCTCATGGGTGCTATGGAAACGGGGGCGCTATGGGATCAGATCCCTCAAATAATCTGGCAATCAAGACTGAAAAGAAAGGATTTTGAATAGCAAATGCAATTTTTCTGGTGTGTTACGGTGGGGCTATTGAAAGTCTTAGGGAAGGGAGGGTTACAGCTCCTTTGCGCACTTCCATAGAGCCGCCAATGGTTAAGTTTCTTTTTGCCCATTTCACTGTTTAAAGACTTGCAGCAAAGTTCCGGAAGCTTTGTGCTGTGTGTAGTTGTGCATAAAATATGATAATTGCTGCTCCATTGAACATGTGTGCTTGTAGGTGTCAAATATATTCAAATATATTGCAGTGACAATGTGAGTTATATTAATAGCACAGCATATCTAAGTGTGCCTTGCGATTTGAGTTTAACCTTTGCTGACTGCAGTGAAAACACAGTGGGACAAACGCAGAGACGCCACAAAGAACAAAAATAAATGGAGCTTTGTGCTAAAAAAGAGGCACCCACAACCAACATTTCAGAACAGACTCGGCTTCCTACACTGTTTTTGCACAACACGCAAAATTTGCACACTTCTTTTAAAAAAAAAAAAGAAAAAAAAAAGTTTCTTTTGAAAAGTTTATCTTAACACTGCTGTGGCTCTTATTCATGTTATTTAAAGCTGTAGGTATGTTTCAGAGAGAAGAGATCTGGTCTCGAAAAACTCAAAGGAACCCATGCAACGACTCACGGCCCACTTCTGCTGCGCCTGCTTTGGGTTTGGTTGGATGGATTTTCACACTTTTTACTTTGAAATGAGACGAGCAAAGGACTGGAGAGGAGCTGATTCCAACAGGTAAGGCAGCACACACTTTATATTATTAGTGCATTGTGTGAAAAACTTTGAAGAAAACATTTATTACTTTTGCAGACCCTGAAGTGCACAGAAAGCAACTGCTGCCAAAAAAAACTACAATAAGCAACAATCCAAGCAGAAATCATCAGATAAATAACATCATCCTTTCTTAGTTGTTGGTTGCGGGGCATCAACTCATTATTTGTAATCTACTGTAAAAAATTAACCATGATAGTCAGGCGGCACAGCTCAAAATTTCAGGACAATTGTTCATTTTTGTGATGAAAGCATGACATTTCTACCACAGTTAGTACATACCATAAGGTTTATTTTCAGATGTTTGACCTGTGAGGACCATGAGAGGTCAATGAATGATGACACAGGGGTCGAATTTAAAAATCCTCCAATCATATTGAAAAGTATACCATATTATTTGCCTGATCATAAAGATTCTAAAAAGGTATAGTTTGGACTATCTGTGACTGAATGTTATGGAGTTATGGGGTAAAAACAGCAAAAATGGTGACAAAGGTCAATTTCAGTTTGTACAGGGGTCAAAAGTTAAAGTTGCTCCAATTTTGGTAAAAAGTGATTCAAATTATTGGTTGAGCTAATAGGATTAATAAATGGAATAGTTTTGACTGTGTTGAATGCTTGGTCTCCAAAGTAATGGTCAAACAAGGTCAACATCCATTGGATACTATGGCATATGTTACCCCATAACATGATAACTAAGCATAACAGATGTTGCAAGCTATTCCTTTTTAAAACCATATTAGCTCAACCAGCAATTTGCATCAGGTTT
>OMMV01062015.1:0-11571 GCA_900302635.1 Chatrabus melanurus
AATTTATTAAATTGGACACAAAAAAGACAGAAGTGCTAAAAACAGTAAGAACTACTGCTTTCACTACTGTTGCTGCTGGGAGCAGCCATCTTGGATTGTGAACTCGGAGTATGTGGGGTTCGAACGAGTTGACAAGTTGGAATTCCGACTTCAGGGGACATTCCTGGGGGGTGTAACTGGGAAATTCTGACCTCCAAGTACAAATGGAACGCACCATAACTAACTGTACCATATCCACTGGCGACCATCTCATTTGTAAGCATTGAACAGAGCAGGAGCCAGAATACATCCTTGACAAACAACAGAAAGCACTGGGAAGAAGTCAGAGACTCTGGCCCCCACTCCACACAACACTTACAGGCTGCTATGATGTCCAGCAACTTATCGGGGATGATGTGAATTCTCAGGATGTTCCACAGAGCAGCCTGATCAACCAAATCCAGCACTTTGTGAAACATAACATAGGCTGCAGAGAAGCACTGAAAATATACATGCTTGTGTTCAATGAGTACTCAGAGAGCTAGGATGAGATCGATGGTTGACTTTGTGCGCATGATCCAGCCTGCTCCGGTCGATGGGTGGCAAGTAGCCTGGACTAAATCTTGTTAAAGCATGTATCTCATTGAGAGACGACTGTTTGGCAACTGTGACGACTGAATTTTTAGACGACTTTTGACGGATTTGGCCAAGTTTTTGGCGATATTGGGACGACATATTTGTCACTTTTTGACGACCGTTTAATGAATTAGACGACTGCTGGGCGTCTTGTTGAAAGAATATTTGACAAATATTCGCTAAGCGGCCATATGTCTGTCATTCTCAAGCTGTTAATTACTCACTAATGACCGGTGACCGCATTTCAATCATGATCTGACCTTGTAGCAAATGAAGCGAACCGAGCGACTGAAACAGACCGGGGGGGCAAATTGGTAGCGGTCTATTGACGACTCCTTGACACCTACAAAGACTAGTTAAAGAATAGATAGTGACAAGTTAGCGAAAATAAGTAGTCGTTCGTTCGCCACCAGGGTTTTCAACATGTCGAAAATCCGCAGCAGAAAGACAGCGAGGTGAGCAACTAATTAGCGAATGTGGATACTGATTCCGACTGCTTCGAGAATATTTTCAGACTATGTTGACACCAAGAGCTGAATTAGACCGAATGGCTGTTCGTCTCTGTCGCCAATCAGTCGCAAGCTCAGTGCGATACAGGCTTAAGAATTACCCTTGCTAGCTCAGCACAGAGAGAAGTGTAATGGCTCTGTATTTGTTGTAATGCATGTGTTGCATTACCATGCATTCACTTGCAATAACTACTGCGGGACGGGTTGTGTGTTTGAAGGAACGCTGTCCTTCTATTCCTCTGTAAACACGCCAAGGATCACTACACCACAGATGGTGTGTCACCTGCTCACAGATTCCGCCAACAAATGCCTCTTTGTTTACCCTCACTGCCACCACGGCCCATTTTCTCAGCTGCTTATACAGCCTGGAATTTTCCCCAAGATGAAACACCTCATCCTGCTGACATTGGTGACTCCAATGCAATCCCAGGCTGCTTTCCAGGCCTTGTCATGAAAGAACTCCCAGATTCTATTCGGGTCACTAGTTGTGTCCATGTTTGCAAGTCCTACAGATTGTGGTTACAAAATCCCCACAAAACATTCTGATCTTGTGTCTACCCAGATTAACTCTGGAACACTGAGCATCCAGCAATCTGACGTACTTCAACCAAATCCTTAGGGAAGCTACAACAGGACTGTGGTCAGAGTTCTACAACTGGGCAACTGTATAGTTTCTACAGTTCTGTAGGAGTCTCCAGCATCTTCCCACAAGAACATGATCGATCTCCTTAACTACACCACTCCTATTACAATACCATATCTGGTGGTGCTGATCTGGATGCTGAAACCAGGATCCAGCAACTCATAGCCCCAGACTTTTTGCAAAGTCAAAGAGCACTGAGCCATTTTCATCACGGTTACCAGATCCATGGGGACGATACAATCCATGTAACACATCCTGTAAGTGCCAGTGGTTGCATTGTAATCATCTATGGCCAGAGGAGTAGCACCTGTTGGACAGTCGCCAATCACAAAGAGAAGCTGCAAATAAAAACTCTCCCTCACTGAGATATCACTCAATGTAGTTGGAACATAGACTAAGATAACGGACAGGACACCGAAAGAATGCCTAAGTCTGAGCTTCATAATCCGGTCTTTGACAGAAGTGGCCTGACACCATCTGACACCATCAGAAGGAGCCAGTCCACCACAGCAACTGCCACTACCTCAGTATGCCGGCCATTGGAGTGACCAGACCAAAAGCAGGTCACTTTGTGAGATCTGGCCACGTCGATGTCCGCGGACCTCAGAGAGTGCTGCCACTGCAATGCAGAGCTTTGAAAGCTCCCTCGACAAAAGTTCAAGATACTCATCCTTGTTGAAAGAAAGGATGTTCACCTGCATGAGTTGCCTCAGGTTTGGATCTGGGAGCTGCTGTGCAATGGACGACCCCTAAGTCCCTCACCATTTGACACCCTCCATACACAACACGCTTAGTGCTCTCTGGTGGTTTCTTCTTTCCTAGAGATGAAGAGCTATTTGTCATTCCCCCATCCACTTCATAAAGTACACCACCCTCCAATGAAAAGAGATTCTTTTCCAGTGTAAAGCTTGTAAAGTTTACACAGCATCATATTTTTGGGAAATGAGGTTGCAGAACTTTACAAACAAAAATCCGCAACTCATCTGAAACAAGAACATCCAGTTGACTATCCGTGCTCCTGAGTTCTTGCCAGAGGTCGCATTCTGCTCAAATTGAAAGACCATATACTTTGAAAATGTGGACATTAGATTAAATGTATCATGTAAATTTAGAGAAATAACAGCAAATTTATCAGAAATGTTTCATGTGGAAACCATTTTTAACTTATTTTGAATGTACATAAGCTGTTCAACTGAAAAAAAAACCACCATTTCAATAACACTATGTGCACATGTACCCTATAGTATTTGTACTTTATCCATGAATTTATGTAGGTACTGCTTCATTTAATGCTACAGATTAACATCTTTAGCATTAATGGAGTTAACACAAGAAATAACCACTTGCATAGATAATAAAAATGTGCAGTGAGAGTATTTATAAATTTTAAAAAGCATTTGATACCATAGATCTTGCCATGTTAATGAATAAAATAAAAAGGTACAAAATCAGAAGGGTTGTGTTGAACTGGGTGGAAAGCTATATATGAAACCACCAACAATTTGTGCAAATGGGTAACTACAAAACTAACTGTTTGGATATTACTTATGCAGTACCACAGGGCTCAGTATTAGGCCTGAAATAGTTTGTTCTCTGTATAAATTATATTTGAAACGTATCAAACATATTGACATTTGTTTTATTTACAGATGATACAAATATGTTCTGTTCATGGGAAAATATACAGCACCTTTTGGAGGTGGTCATAATTTAAATTATCATTAAATTTAAATAAAACCAAATTTATGTTGTTTGAAAATCATGGGATAAATACACAAGTACAAATTATGATAGGTAATGTTATTATTGAAAGAGTAAATGAAAATCAATTCCTGAGTGTGATACTATATCATCAAATCTGCTGGAAACCTCATATAACATATGTACCATCAAAGTCAGCAAGGAGCATTGTACTTCTGGGCAAAATGAGATATATTCTGGATGGCAAACCATTGCACACTCTGTTTGTTGGTATTACCATATTTGAATTATTGTGTAGAGGTACAGAGCAACACCTACAAACATCTTGCAACCATTATGCATAATACAATAAAGAGCCACAAGGATAAGATTGGCCAGTGAAAACACACTAACAATCTGTTTGTAAAGTCATATACATTCAACTAAAGGATCTGGTGGAATTTAAAACTGCACAAATGATGCACAATGGAAGAAATAATTTAGTTCCTGGCAAAAACACAAAACATGCTTTTGGACAGAGAAGGGGGTTATAACTTAAGAATAAGATGAACTATACCCTATAAAGCCCCCATGGCCCATCAGTCCAGCGCGTATCAGTGTGTGAAGTGGATGAGAGTCTATGACTCCCAGTGGACGGGACGCCAGTCCATTGCAGGTTACTTCCCCAGCCAAGGCCAGTTCACATTTACAGCTGGGTGGGACTGGGAAGTGCCAGGTACCCTGAAGTGGACACATGAAATCAAACCCCAGTCTATGTAACGATACTCCAACACCTATCCCACAGAGCCTCCCACTGTGCCTGTTGTAAATTAAGAAGGAAACAAAGTGGTGTTTGCACTAATCTTAAAGGTATGTGCATGTAGAGCAGGTAGATCAGTGAGATAAGGAGTTGGGCTACCAGTATGTAGACCAGGGTTCAATTCCTGGTCAGGCTACCTGTCTGTGTCCTTGGACAAGACACTTGACATGCATCGTCGTAACCTGCATTGGACTGGCGTCCCATCCAGGGGGAGTTCTAGACTTTAATCTGCTTCACTCTGCAGAATCAGGGGATAAGCGCTGCCACCAACAAGTCTCAGGGTCTATATAGGACTACTCCTTCTTCATGGAATGCACTGGTGGAAGAAGAAGAAGGACTGCATTTCTGTAGCACTTTCCCATCTAGCAGATGCTCAAAGTGCTTTACAATGATCCCTCACATTTACTTCCCCAGCTAAGCACAGTAACCATTTTTATAGCTGGGCGGACTGAACCAACGCAGATTAAGTGTCTTGTCCAAGGACACAGACAGGTAGGATGAGCGGGATTTGAACCTAGGTCTACATGTTGGCGGGCCAGCTCCTTATCCACTGAGCTACCTGCTCTATAGAAAGAAATCAAACTAACAATATCAGACAGTTTAAAATGATGTACAAAGAAATGATCTTTGCACAGTATAGAAATGAGGATGTGGAATATAGATTAGTTTAATGATGATACTTGTTATTCTTTTGTTTCTGTTTTTACATTCTTGGTTATGCAGTGATCCCGGAGATGAAAATGGACTTACGTAATTGATTGATTATTGCTGAATTCGTATAGAATAGATGTTGGACCAGACAAGCGTGTTACTTCTTTCCACTCCTTTTCAAACATGAGATGTTAATTTATGTTGCTCAATGAAAGTGTATTTGCTATTTGTTGTATCTTGTATGTTTCTCTATGTATATATTTTATTTTACAAATTTTCAAAATAAATCAATAAAATCAAAAATCAAATCAAAGTATATATGTATATAGGGATATTTATACTGTCTTCATCTGATATTGATATGATCTGACCTATTTCTTATGTTTTAAATTGCCTTGGATTTCTTTTTCCGTCTGTGTTTTTGATTGTTCTATGGTTAATATTTTAAATAAAAGCCAAAAATAAATACCTGGTTATAGTTGTCCTAATAAAATGCTACAATCTTGCATTTTTCTGCCATGAAAGCCCAGTGATTTCTCCTTAATTTAGAGTTCCATCCAAACTTTGAGCCTCACCTTCACTCTTGTCTCACTGCTGCAGTCTTACGAAGCCTATGCTTCCTATTTGGTTCACTTCATCACATTATTCATGTCTCATTTAACAGGCACAATCTGATCTGAAAATGAACAAAGGACAAATTCGGCAAACTCATTCGCACTTTCTCGGAATTATCTGCTTGCAACTTGCATGTGTTGTGCTGCAAAAATCAACAAACCCCTCGCACGCACGGTCTTTCACGCCGATCACTGAAAATATTACAATTTTGAGTTACTTTATGTGAAAATGCATTAGCTTGGACTGTGAGTAGTTAGCATGCGCGCTGCGTAAATAACATTGGAATTGGGGCAAAGTAAATGCAGTGATTTACAAATGAAGGAAACGTTGTGGGACTGCTAAAAGTGGTAAAATATCTATATTTTGAATAATGAAGTTTCGTGCTATGAACTTTTGTCCACATTTCCGCTGTACGGGTATTTGCAAAGACTGACAGCTGCTCCGACCAATAAAAAGCCTGAAATGAAAGCATTGACCAATAGCGGCTTGGGGGACGGTTGTTATCGCGTCGTAAACGGTTAGTAACAGCACAAGCAGGTAAGTCAGATTTTGTCTTGTTATTTTCTCAAAAATAACCAACGTCCCGCTTGCCTGAAAAAATACTTAGTACTTTAAACATTCTGCTATTTGGTTTGCGTCGGTTATTTTTTTGTGTGCTACTTTTTTCCCCACATATGCAAAAAACGGTAGTCATTGGTAAGTCAGTATGGGATCGGGAAGCTAGCAAGCATTAGCATAGCTTGCTAGCTTACTGTTATTGGACGGCCGTTCTGCGTTAGCTGACGACGTCACTGCGCCAATCGCAAACATTAGCTTGCTAACATTAGCTCCCCAAAATAGCGCTCGGGGAAAGTAAGGTTAATTGTATCACAAAAATAAATTACGACGTATTCATTCACACCATAATCAGCATAGAAGGCCTTTGTGTAATGTACTCTAAAGTTTCCAAGATCGTTATTGACAATATTTAAGATTTAAAACTTTTTTTATTGAAAAAAAACAAAACATGCAACGCTAACGTTAGTGTAGCCAGCGACTGTTAGCTTGACAAGCACTGATTTCAAGACACTTAACTTTATTTACTGACCCTCTCAACAGGAATGTTTACACAGGATTTAACTAATTTCTGTTAATTTTTTCCCTTTTTCTATAGGTACATGTTATCACTATATGTGATAATTGGAATTATGGCCCTTTGGATTATTGAATGGATCGTTTCAATGATGGATTTAAAGGTATTTCCAAACAAATATTAATGTTGTACCCTACAATTCTGCTATAAATGTTTTTTTAGTGGGCCAAGAGATAATCAATTTGGAAATCTCCAAACATTCATAGTCAAAAAAAAAAGTGAGATATTTTTCTTTAGTTTTGCTAAAGGCATCAACCAATTTTAATTCACAATAATATTCAGACATTGGAATTGGAATGTGGAAAAATATTAAAACTTCCTAAATAAACATAAAATGGACTGGTCATTTGGCATCCACACGAAGCCGCGCTTAGTCCTATAGGCATAGATTTTTTTTTTTATCGACTCTGCCTTCCATCCAGAAGAAACCGTCATTTTCTGAGCCCAAAACCACTAGTTTTTTTAAAACTGGGTCCCAGAGTGAAGAAATTTGAAAACGCCACCCTTGTGGCTTTGTGACAAGCAATCCGCACATTTTGTCAAACAATGATGTCATCGCCCCACCTTTCTAACCTCAGCTTTAAGCCTTAACCCCACTACATCACTTCACAACAGCAACAACAACATAAATACTTACGTAAGCTAGTAACTATCTCATGGAGTGGAGAATGCAGAAGAACGTAGCGATTTTTGGATTAGCCACTTTTCTGACGAACATTGGCGAAAATCAGGGCTCACCTATGTCATGAGCGGCATTTTTCTGCCCGACGTGCTGCTGCCCTTGAGGTAAGAATTGCTTTGTCTGGCTGCCGCAGCTTTTGCTTGTGTTCACTACGTGGTGAGCCAAAAATAACTTCAGCGACATGTTTTACAGCCGTTTGCAAATGCTTAAAACTGTTTGCAAAAAAATAGATTTGCAAAGAAATTTTGGACATGCTCAAAATTTCTGTGCGACAACAAAACCTGTTTGCGACCCTAAACACTGTTTGAGAAGTGTTTTGCAACCTTTTTAGAACCCTGACGAAGCCCAAAAATCTTAACGTTCGTCAGCATTCGCTGCTCCGTGAGATATGGTCTTAAAATACTGCACCTCAAACACGCCCATTATATCAGCGTATTTCGACTGGCACGGCTCCCAGTCAGCATTATCTTGTAGTTTAGAGGATTTATAATCCAGTATGACATCGAAGCAGAAGTTTATTCTCCACGAGTGTTTGTAATGTTCCATGTTATTCAATAAAACTAAAAAAGAAAAAAAAAAAGAAGTTACACTTCTTCACACTGTCTTCTTCTCCGTTTCCGTGGCAACGTTATAGTGCCGCATACAAGCCTGGCATATATCCTACAGTGCTTAGTCGGTTTCGTGTGTACGCAGAAATTTCTTGACGATGCCGTGTTTACGGAAATAAATTTAAAAACAACAAATAAAATGATCAGATAGGGAAAGCTCTGTCTTCGTGTGGATGTGGCCTCAGTCTGGTAACAAAAATTGCAGTTAAATATACAGGGGCTTTAAAGCATTGACATACCGGCTTAACTTTAATGGGCTCTTCCCTCTCTCATCTGCCTTGAAGTTGAAAAGTTGTCACAGTAGGGAAGCTGTGGAGTGTGGCTTTGAAACCAAGTTAATTTAGACTTATTTTTCCAAACTGTAGGTGGAATTATGCAGTCATCAGGAAAACGGCTATTAATGTTGAGTAACACGTTACCTTCACTTCTCACTGTTGCTCTGTGTGGTGGAGCTGCCGAGACCTGCCCACGGTGAAACTGACATACACGGTTTGGATCAGAGCATAGTTTTTAGTCATGGATCGGATCAGCAAAAAATATATATTTCTAACTTTTCTTTCCATTTTTTAAAAAACAATGAAAACAATTAACTTTTGCTCATGGTCCTGAATGTAAACAAGGGATAGTTTAAAATAGAACACCCTCTCGCTAGGTACTGAAGTGCCAGGCACAACACACTGCACCTCATCTGATTGCAGCTCCAACCTGGCTGAGCAGAGTCCTCTTGAGCAGGCAGACCACTGTTTATCACCCCCGCTGGAGCATGTTCTACACATGCTCTGTTCATGTGCACACATAACTGCTTCTTCCCTGCTCATGTGAACACACAACTGCTTTGATTGTACTGCAACTTTGCATCGAAATTTATTCAGTCATTACTTTAAAAACACTTCACCTTGAGTTAAAAAAAAAAAAAAAAAAGCATTCACAGTATTATGTAAACTTTGCAATTAATCTGTGGTTCGTATGCATGCCAAACCATGGGTGGGATCACAGATCAACTATAGTCCATTACACCACTAATAGTAAGTTCTTTCAGCTTCTTCCAGTTTCAACTCTGGGTCGCCACAGCATATCCAATATGGATCTGCATGTTGATTTGGCACAAGCATTACGCCGGATGCCCTTCCTGACGCAACTCCACATTACATGGAGAATGAGCAGGGGTGGCCTTGAACCAGGAACCTTCTGCTTTGAAAGCAATCACACTTAACCGCTTGGCCACAACATGGCCCATTACACTACTAATATATGTATATATTTCTGTTCAATCGGCTTAGATGCTGAGAAAAGAAAATGCTCAGGCACTATACCCAAGTCATAATGGTTGCTATTTAAACCATGCTATTTATTCTGCCATCATGTTGGTACATTCTTATGTAAACACATTGGGCAAAAACAAGGTCACAAAAATGATCAAGGTCATGCCCATATATCGTACAATAAATCAAAGTAGTAATTATCATGACCGGCCTAAGGAGCATATGATGTGAATTCCCACCACATACATTAGTGTAGAGGTATTCTGCAGTCCAGCTATGTATGATGGGAAGAGACCTTGGATCAGACTCAGACAGTGCTGGAGGGTTTTCATGTCTCATAACATGACAGTGAAATCTCCCACAAAGTTGCATGAGGATGTGGTTAAAAAGTGTGACGTCATGGATACTTGGTTCGTGAAAATTGGATAGTTGACTGTTGTTGCCAACTACAAACATGATATTGTATTTTGCCTTCAAAGGCTTTTATATTAGCGCAAATTTGACAATTTTCAGAAGAGATGGATATACTCACTCTCATGCACAACCAGATAATACCCATCAGTTGAACCCACAAACATCAGCTGATCAGTGGTACAAAATTCTGAATTCACAGCAAAATAAGAGATGTGACAGCACTGTTTAAGTATGTTAGTAATTGCTCATCCAAAAAGATGTCATTTAGAGATCCAAAATGAGGAGCGTTGCTTTCCATACGTTTTCTATGTACTTTGTTAGTAGTGCATATATTAGTGGGTATAATATAAAATCCAGGTTGTCAATTGAGTGGTGAGACTGCATCATTTTGTGACACTAGGCTGAATTATGGCCCTGGGATAGACTGGCGGCCTGTCCAGGGTGTACCCTGCCTCTCACCCAATGACCACTGGGATAGGCTCCAGCCACCCTGTGACCCTTCACTGGAATAAGCGGGTTTAGAAAATGGATGGATGGATAGGCTGAATTATTCTTCGGCATAGGTTCACATAAAGATATCTGCAGAGGTACACATATAGTAGTATTATGGGTAACTGTAAGATGCAGAGGCTCACAGATGCATTTATGTACACACATATAGTCCTGTGAAAAAGTCTGTGCCCCATTGAGCTTTAGGCCCTTTAAACTCATAACTAAAACAAACCTCTACATGACCAAAAAAAAAATTAAAGCCAAAACAATGGCGTGTACAAGTATGTGCCCCTGTTAGTATAACACAACTAAATGATCACTTTTACAGCCAGTTTTATTTAGACAAGTCAGGAGAAGGATACGTGAACATTTCCAAGTCACTAGATGTGTTTTGGCTTTCATTTATATCAGTCATTAAGAAATACAAACGGTATGGTACTGTATGGTAAATCTGTCTGGAGTAGGCTGTTCTCAAAAACTGAGTGACCGTGCATGAAGGAGACAAGTGAGGGAAGCCACCAACACACCATGACAAGTTTGAAGAAATTATAGGCTTCTTCCATAACTTATAGGATAAGTTATGGGCCATAACCTAACCCTAAACCAACTGAAAAGAAGTCATTTGCAGTTGCTTGGCAGCTGAGACATCAGCTTTGATCCTAGTTCAGAGTTTCTCCCGGTTTGCATGCTGCATGGAATATATTCATCCCCTGACTTGTCAAATGAAAACTATGTGTAAAAGTAATGATTTTGTTGTGTTATAGGGGCACATACTCACCATTGTTTTGGCTTTGATATTTTTATTTAATTTATCATGTTGTGAAGATTTGTTTTCAGTGTGAGTTTTAAAGGGGATAATTTTAGAAATTTAAATGTAATGAAGCCTGAATTCTTTTTTTTTTTTTTTTAATTTGATGTCATAAAAAAATAATAAAATGTGTAAAAGCTCAAGGGGGCACCAACCCACAGCACTGCACCAAATCCCTAAAATACATCTGGTATCAATTGTTTAAACAACCTCGTTGAATTGCTTACCTCACAAAATTCCAGTCTCAAAACACTTTATATATTGAAAAAAAATTATTTAAATGGTTAGCTTTTATTTTAGTGTCTTTATACATGTACAGACTAAGGTCGACTTTCACAATCATCTGTAGAAGAGCTCCGTCAAGTGGCCAGAGGGTGTACCTTCATTGAAATGAAAAGGGTCGATCGAATTCTTGTCGAGTGTCATAAGAGGGAGGCAGTCTGGGCCAGGCTTAGTTTCCTGAAGGTTTGTTTCCTGTAATGTTAAAGAGAATCATCAGCGGCCTCATTCGTCACACTTCCTGTTATGACCATTCTGTTATTTACAAGAGCAAAATCCTTTAACACATGGCTCAGTCAGCTAGCGGTGTGTGTGTGTGTGTGTGTGTGTGTGTGTGTGGGTGTGTGTGGGTGTGTGTGTG
>OMMV01062036.1:0-15041 GCA_900302635.1 Chatrabus melanurus
CTCTTTTCCCTTCACCAACATACCCAATGAAGTCCACTCGTCACCACTCTTTCATGCTTGGGCACACTCTCTACCACCTAACTCACTCCAGAAATCTTATTTCTCCTCCATCTCACAACCTACCTGTGGGGCATATGCACTGATGACATTCATCATCATACCTTCAATTTCCATCTTCACACTCATTATCACCCTGTCAGAAACTCGTTTACACTCCAACACACTCTTAAGATACTCTTCCTTTAGAATGACCCCCAACACCATTTCTCCTCCCATTCACACCATGATACAACAGTTTGAACCCACCTCCGGTGCTCCTGGTCTTACTTCCCTTCCACTTGGTTTCTTGTAGACACAATATATCTACCTTTCTCCTCTCCATCATATCAGCCAACTCTCTCCCTTTGCCAGTATTACTGCCAACATTCAAAATCCCAACTCTCATTTCCACATGTCTAACTTTCCTCCACTCCCACTGTCGTCGGACTTGTACTCGGACTCTTCTTCTTCACCCAACAGTAGTCCAATTTCTGCCGGCACCCTGTCGGATATCAGCACCAGTGACAGTTGTTGTTAACCCGGGCCTCGATTGATCCAGTATGGAAATTCCATTCGCAATCTGCATGTTTGGTTTTGCAAAATTTACACCAGATGCCCTTCCTGATGCAACCCTCCTGATTTATCAAGGTTTGGGACCTGCACTCAGAATGTACTGGCTGCACACCCCATGTGGCTGAGTTAACGACAGCATATCACACATTTAGTGTATAATAATATGACAGTAAATTACCATATTATTCTGAATATAAGACAACCCTGATGATAAAACAACCCCCCTTTTTGTAGACATATTTTTGGAAAAGGACTTTCTGAAGACCAAATCTTCTTTTTTGTAAAGAAAATGCTTTTATTTGAAAATAATGCTAATTAGAGCACATTTTATGGGGAGCCCCTCATTTCTTTTTTCACCTGCCACTTTTAGGACCACGGTAAGCTTGTCTGACTGTTTAAGATGGTCTATTTGGGCTCTTCATCTTCTAACATTACACTCTGTCACACCACATTTCTTGGCTGGTTGAGAGTTGTTTGATTACCCTGTTGCATTTATCACCATGAGCTTAAAGTTTGCATCATAAGTTCTTCTCAGTTGCTGGTTAACTCACCTGAGTTTTGAGTTGCTGTCTTTTTCAGACAATCACTTTGTCTCTCCATCATGCATCACTGTAAGCTAGTTGGAGGGGCCGGTCACTTCAGTCCTGGATGGCACACTCTTTTCATGGGTGTTTGGTGCTACCGACTGTTGTGGATATGTACATCATATAAAAGTCTAGACCCTGAATATAAGATGACCCAATTTTTTGTTTGTTTGTTTGTTTTCCCAGAAGTATTAAAAAAACACTGTCTTATATTTGGAACAATATGGTAGTTTTTTTTTAACTAACCTTGGAGAACATAAGCAATATTCATCTTTTATGTGTATGAGAACAACATCCAGCAGCAATGCTTGTCTCAGTTTTTCTCTGTGTACATGAAAGTAACACACCCTAAATCCTATATTGTGAGTTCTATGTTGTAAATATACCACTCCAAAGTACAATCCAGATGTCATTATCTGCTTTTTGGTGCTTTATCTTGATCATAATTTCAGCCAGTAATTTACCACAGGTTAACATAGTTGGCCTGACATAGTGTCAGTGTGCTGACTGCATTGAGATTTGGTACTGTTTGCCAATTGGCCAATTAACTACACTGCAGAGTCACTATTATTAACATGTAGAATTTTATAACAATGAGGAAAAAAATAACTGATTGCATACTTGGTTTTCTGTTTGTTCTAGCCACTGCTGGACATGGCTGTGAGTGCTCTGAAAAATGGCCACGATGAAGACATGGTCCTCACTCTGAAAGCCCTGGGGAATGCTGGTCATCCAGGCAGCATTAAAACCATTATTCGCTTCATTCCTGGAGTGGCTGCCAACCCTGTGGATCTCAAACCACGTGTGCAGAGCGCTGCCGTGGAGGCAATGAGACTCATAGCTGCCAGAGACCCTCACAGTGTAAGAACACTACAAAACATCATGATAATGTAGAATTATTAAAGCTATATTGGCTTTATAAAACAATCAGGTGTAGTTGCGTGCCCTGTATCCCATAATCAAACTACAAATGTAGTTGCATATAAGATTGTATTGAAATGAATAATGCATATATGCGTGATTACGTATTTTAACCTTGAAAATGTAGATGTGCATAATTTTCTGATTATTCATGCCCAAATGTACAGTATACGTCATCTAAAAATTTTAACGTCATTTTCGGAGTATTGAAACAGAAGTCCCCTCAGGAGTGATAAGAATAAAAATTATGCTTTCAGGTTCAAGATGTCACCATGCAAGTGTTCTTGAAGAAGGACCTTCCTGCTGAGGTACGCATGCAGGCCTTCTTGATCCTCTTTGAGACTAAACCACCCAAGGTCTTGGTGTCTACAGTTACTCAACTTCTACTGGAAGAAGCAGACCTTCATGTCGCCAGTTTTGCATATTCCTACATGAAAAATCTCGCCAGCTCTAAGACTCCAGAAAATCACTATCTGTGAGTACAGCGACAGTGTGAAGGTCTTTATTAATATTTATGTCTCTTGACATTATTCCACATTCATAAACGTTCTATTTTACGTTCTCTCCAATAGCTCAATTGCCTGCAGTGTAGCTGTGAAAGAGTTGAAGGGAAAATTCGGTCATCTCAGCTTTGACTACAGCACAGCCTTACACATGGACTGGTTTAATAGTACGGTCAAACACATCAGTGCACATAAGTTAAAGCAGTTTGCTGATGACTTCCTGCTATAATTCATCTCTGTTCCAATGCAGATGACTTACTAATGGGCGAGGCTGTTGAATTCTTCATGCTAAGAAATGGAAAGAGCGCCTTTCCTGTTGAGATCATGATGAAAGGAAAATTTAATTTTATTGGCAGAATTCTGGAGCTAATGGAGGTACAGTGGAATTTGATATATAATTTTGAATCCTGCTGAAGGTAATGCGTCTTCTAACTTTCAATAATCCTCTTTTGCATCCATTTTTAAGTTTGGTATCCGTACCGATGGACTTCCGGAACTGCTTCCCACCGATCTTAGTTTAAATTATTCCCAAGCTATTTTGAGTGTGGTGAGTATATTACAAAGGAAGGTAAAATTATTGTGAATGTACCATCCCTGATATGTCAGTGACTTATGGATCATATTATTTTTTGTGACTAATTAGGCAATGTCGTTTTCAGATTCAAAGGTGGAATACTATGCCTCAAGACAAGAACTTCCTCTCTGCTTATTCACGGGTCTTTGGACAAGAGTGGCTCTTTGAAGATGTTAACAAAGAATTCATTGACAGTGTCCTCAAAGTGAGACAATAATTTAGCTCAAATGACACCAAATAAAACACTAATAATAGATGTTGTCGTGTTGTCTAAAAAGCTTGTGACATGCCGCTCTCCTGTCATCTTTTCTTCATACAGGCTGTTGGACCTTCTGCTGGAAAAGAAAACATCTTGTGGAAAGCAATTGAGAAATTACAGAATGGCCTGTCGTGGCATCAAACCAAGCCGTTTTTGATCTTTGAGGCTCGCTTCATCCAAGCTACCATCCTCGGTCTCCCAGTGGAGATCAGCAAATACTACCAGACAGTCAACGGGATTACTGTTAATGGTGGGGAGACACACAGTACCACATATCGGCATCTGACTAAGAAGTACGAAGAAATATATTAAGTGACTAATTTCCTTTGTTACACCATGAGCCTTTTTTTCGCCCCCCTTTGCAGCCAAAGCTACAGTAAATCCAAAAGCAGAAAGTCTTGGAAATCTCCTGGAATCTGAAAA
The DNA here is from genome assembly GCA_900302635.1 of Chatrabus melanurus. NCBI lineage: Eukaryota > Metazoa > Chordata > Actinopteri > Batrachoidiformes > Batrachoididae > Chatrabus > Chatrabus melanurus. The sequence goes on from OMMV01062036.1 coordinate 3,877, forward strand.
CTTACTGGAGACTGATGGCTTTATTGGGTAATTATATTCATCTAAAGTAGCCCATGTTTTCCATGTAGTTTTCATCCTCATCACATATCTCTTTACATATTGGAGCTGCACAAAATGCATAAAGCTTGGATTTCCAATTACATGCACACAACTTTGTTGTGTAACCCGTATGTGTAATTTTTTGAGAACTATAGCCTATACTTAACTGTTAAAAGCTACAGGAAAGAGTTTTTATAGATTAGTGCTGAAATGATTAATCGCTTGGCAAAAAATTAAGATGCAAAGGTTTGGCTACCCCTCTGCAAATTCATGCATCAGTTGGAGCCCAAAGCAGGTCCAGGAGGTGACGATACATCAATATGGATCACCAGTGCAGAAATAATTAAAAAATTGACAGATTCACTCAGGAAATTTAGTGAGTTTTCTTCAACTGAAAGTAGCTAATAGCTGCTCAGAAATTTTTGTTATTTTGCTTCTGTGCACCACCACAATAGAGTTGAAATGAATTAATCAAGATGTGCTTGTCATGTACTTTTAGCTTTAATTCAAGTGGTCTAACAAAAAAAAAAATCACATTAAACTTTTAGGAATTACAGCCATGTTTATACATAGTCCCTAATATGTCTCTGGTAGAAAATCTGTCTGGAGTAGGCAGGGCTCAAAATCTGAGTGACAATGCAAGAAGGAAGCTAGTGAGGGAAGCCACCAAGGCACCCAGAAAAGTCTGTCGGAGTTATAGGTTTCTGCAACTGTGAATGGAGAAACTGTTCATCGTGCAACTTTTGTTTGTTGCATACAGTTTCATGGCAGACTGGAAAAGAGAAGGATTTTCTTAAAAAGATGATGTAAAATTTCAGTTACAGTTTGCCAGAAGGCATACAGGAGACTCAAATCTAGATTTGATCAGTTTTCTCTTATAACTTTTTATGGGCCTTACTCTATGTTGCTGTAGGCTAGGGTTTTTTTATTGTTTTGTTTTTTTAAAGGAAAGTTACTAAAGGCACAATCTCACTATACGTTTACCCCAGCGTTTGGTGAACGCAGGGCAAAGTCGAGAAAATTGGCCAAACATCAGCAAAAATCACATTACTGGAGTTTGGTAGCAAACCTCTAACGCAACTTGCCGTTCCACAATGTGGTGCTACCGGAGGCCAGCGGAGGTGGGCGTTAGCCAGCGCACCATTAGAACAAGTGGGACCTTTGCCAACGTGGCGACGTGCGGGAGAGGGGGTCAATACACCACTGTCCAGTGGTTCTGAGCAGCACACAAACGTTAGCCAGCGTAGACGATCGCACCAGTAACTTAGCCTAGCAGAGGCTAGCGTAGGGAATGGTCTCCAACAGAACCAGAGGTATGTCGGCAAATGCAGAGAAATTTTAAACGTGTTGAAAATTTTTGGACGCAGTCGACATTCATTAGCGTAGACCGGCAGAGGCCGGCGGACACCGACGTTTGCAAATACATTCGTCTACGTTGAATCAAATGTCTAGGTGAGATTGCGCCTTAAAGGAGTATCAAACATTTATTGTATAGACAGTATATATATACATACACGAGATAGATAGATTATTTGAGATAGATAGTTTTACATGTGTCTTACCTTTGCCACATTTCCTAATAGAATAATATTTGTTATATTTCTTCAACTTTCCTGTTATAGTTACACAAAAGATTTTTGGCTTTACTATGGCATCAACACAGAGCTGTTCCAGTGTGGTTCTGAGCTGAAGACCAAAATGCCTGTCTCCATTCCATGGAAGCTGACTGCCAAGATCAATGTCAAAGAAAAGAAATTTGAACTTGACTTCCCCCCATGTAAAAATGAGCTTGAACTTGTTGCATTCAGGTACATTCGCCTTGATAGCTCCTGTTTTATGCATTCTCTTTTGAACATCTTAGCAGCCAATATGTCACACTAAAGAATTCTTCTTTTTTCCAACCAGCTCCAATGTGTATGCAGTGTCTCGGAACGCTGAAGATATGACTTTGGAAAAAAGGACGCCATTGCTGGATATTGATGCCATCGATGCCACTGAATTGCAAAAGGTACAAGCAAAACCTTTATGAGATCATTATAGTTCAACTACTGGAGACGGAATGAAATTAAAACAGATAAACATAATGCAATGAATTTTTTTCTTTAACTCAAACAGATGTTTCCAAATGCTTGGCATCCAAAAACCAAAACCTGTGTGGAGACTAATGTCTATGGAGCAGGTCTCTGCGTGGACTCTGAGTTGATGAGAGCCTATTACGATGAAGAATACCCCCTGTACTATATCCTGGGACAAACCAACATGTCAATCAAACTCGTACCAGGTGCATGAAAAAACAGAATACCTTAAACCTACATCTTTACTTTTAAGTCCTTACCATACCTATACTGCTGCTTCACTGCACTGTTTGCAAACAGGGATGCTCCAGTCACTGTCCAATATTACAGATTGGGTTGTCTTTGTCAAGGAAATGACTTCCTCAATACCTAATGCTCCTGCAGCCGGCATTCCGCTAAATCATGTCCTAGCTCTCAAAGAAACCACCGCCAATGTGGGTTTGCTGTATCAGCGGCTGTGCAAAGTCCATTTGACTTGCTGTCTGGAAAAGTGCACATGTGGCATGATTGAAATGGCACTAGAACTAACATCTCAGTTCTTACAAATAGTCACCAATCCAAATAACTAACCAGAAGCTGTATGCTGCAGATTAGAGCTTTGACTACTTTGCTTTGTCAGAGTAACAACTGTCTGTTTGTCCACAACATAACTCAAAAAGTTATGGACCAATTTTGATGAAATTTTCAGGATGAGTGGGAAATGGCCCAAGGACCAATCGATTAGATTTTGGTGGTGATCCGGATTATCATGTAAATCTGGGATATTAAAAAAAATAAAGATTTATTGATTGAGTTGGATATTAATCTCTACCAAAATGGTTTATGCTGGCATTATCATTGGGTTCTCAGAAGTCCGTCTGCTGGAAAAGAACATCTCCACATTATGGGGGACTGAACTGCCTTGGCGGAGGTTTGCGCTGTCTGAGTGATTTCTAGTTATTTATTTTTTAGTGCTAGATGGGCAATGGTAAAATTAGATAAAAAACAAAATAGCATGAAATGTGAAATAGAAATATATTTTTTAAATTTTAGTCATTAATTCATAAAATAATCAAGGAAGATTATAGTTAATTGATATCTTTCATGATTTTTATGATACATGATCGTAAGAGAAGAGGGTTGCCCTCTATCACCATATTTATTTTTTTAATGCTAGATACATTGGAAAAATGTATATACAATAAATTTAGGGAAAAAATATTAAGTCTGAAACAATATATTCGGAAATATATGCAGTTAGCCATATTTCCTCAGATGTTTTGTACTGCAACCAATGATTTAAAAGGTAAGTAGGTGTCATTGTCCTTCACCGAAACATTAACTTCATAAGCCTCACATTTTGTTTAAAGGGCTACTGTAATGAATTTTATCATATTGCAAATGTGTTCTTGTTATTGCATCTATACATTTCATTTTATGGGTTGCTAACTTAGTCTATTCATTTCTGTTAGTCCAACCAGTCAAGCCAGTTGAGAAAATTCACTTTGAGCTTAATGCTGCCCCAAGCAGTCATCCACCAAGTGTGCATGAACTCCTTCAGTCTCTCAGGCAGCATTTCAAGGTATTTGTCTCAGCTTGCAAAGTGAGTAATTCCACATTAGTCCAGACATTTCAGCCATTCATATTCTTCTGGTTATTACGTGTTTGCAGATAGCCACCAATCAGCTAAGCCTGGTCCCCAATGCTACCTCAAGCAGCAGCAGCCAAGAGGACACTGGACCAGAAGTATGCTGAACATGCTCCAGAGTGACTCAAAATTTGTTTTAAAAAAGCAACTGGATCACATATATTTTAGATTGCAAATAAATCATGTTGAGGCATTTAAAGTAATGTATGCTATATGATTTATTTTGCTATTTTTGTCTTCTCTGCATACAACATTTAGATTTTAGAATTGTAAAGCTGTGAAATCCCGAACAGTCATGAAATTATCATCACACCACATATTAGACATAATTCACACAAAAACACAGGTCAAATGGACTTTTTGTTTAATTTAACAGGATGTGACCTCAACACCTGAAGCTGTGCTCCGTTTGAAAGCACTGGCCATGAGTGACAACCAAAAGGCTGAGGGTTACGATGCAGATATTTACTACACACCAGATCCAAACACAGTGAATGCTCAACTGATTGTGTCCAAGGTTGGAGAAGACACCAACTGGAAAATGTGCATTGACACCAGTGTGGAGGCCTCCACTGAGGCTAAGGTAGGTATCATCAACAACACTAGCAACATTTTGCACGATGCAACGGTACAAACTGATGTGGTGCTGTGGTTTCTTCTCCATGGGGATGCAGTAATGCCATCTGTGGGTTACTATGGTTTCATCCCCATGGGGATGCAGCAATGCAAACTGATGTAGTGTTATGGTTTCATCCCCATGGGGATGCAGCAATGCAAACTGATGTGGTGTTATGATTTCATCCCCATGGGAATGCAGCAATGCAAACTGATGTGGTGTTATGATTTCATCCCCATGGGAATGCAGCAATGCAAACTGATGTTGGTGTTATGATTTCATCCCCATGGGGATGCAGCAATGCAAACTGATGTTGGCGCTATGGTTTCATCTCCATGGGGATGCAGCAATGCAAACTGATGTGGTGTTATGGTTTCATCCCCATGGGGATGCAGCAATGCAAACTGATGTGGTGTTATGGTTTCATCCCCATGGGGATGCAGCAATGCAAACTGATGTTGGCGCTATGGTTCCATCCCCATGGGGATGCAGCAATGCAAACTGATGTGGTGTTATGGTTTCTTCTCCATGGGCATGCAGCAATGCAATCTCAGCATACGTTCCTCAGCTTGATCTGAATGAACAAGGCACTTGTCTGTTTACTATCATGAGTGCTCTCTTTTGTTTGGTGTAGGCACACTTAAGATGGGGAGCTGAATGTCAGTCTTACAACATATCCATGAGCGCTGGCATTGTGCAACTGCCTGATCCCAAACCTGCACTCATGGCCAAGATCCACTGGGCAGCTCTCCCACAAAGTGTGGAGGAGATGGGCGAAAGGTAAGAGGGGTGCAGCAGAAGGAGGTACAAGGACTAGTGAAGAAGGTCAAGGATGGTATCCACCTTTAGAACGGTGGTAAACCTTTATGACGGACACACAGTGGAGTATGTTGTAAAAGAACTTTTTTACCTTTCCCAGAATTAAAAGATACATCCCATACACGGCTTTCCTTCTTGGCTTCAACCAACAGTACGAGAAAAATACCAATCAGGAGGTTTCTGCTATAGTGGTTGCTACCACACCAGACAACGCAAATGTAACAGTTAAATTCCCGGAAGTAAGGCCCTTCCTTTTTTAGTAAAACATCTTTACACTGCATTTATCTACACTGTTGTAATTACAGCTGTGATGGTTTTTTTTTCTGTTTTGTCATTAGTGCACCGTGTACCAGCAGGGTCTAAAGCTTCCACTGCAGCTTCGGACGAGCACAAGGACATGTGAGTGACATAAACCAGTTTGACTGCATTTACAACTGATTGTACATCCTGAATGTCTGTTTCTGACAGCTTTCTAAGCAAGACAGATGAGCTAAAGCAAGCATTTTTTTTAAAATAAAATATGTTCCGTGTTGTAGAAATACAACAAAGGCCAGATGGGAGACAGATGCCTTTTCATGGTGATCAGACTTCAAGCAAAAATCTCACCACCGTGATGAGAGTGAGGATCATGAAAAAGTCACATATTGCTTGTTTGGGAAATCCAGAGCTTTTGTGCATGTCCTGATTTATTAATTTGACAGCATGCTAATATTTGATAAACCTCCTTTGAAAAAAATATATTGTAAATTCATGGTTCTATTCCAACATGGTGTATTTTTTCATAACTGGTTCACGATTTGGTCTGATTCTCTCAGATTCAGCTTGTCTATTCAAACACTGTTTGAAACCCACTTATCTCAAAATTAAAATGCAAAGCAACCTGTCCTTTTTATTTTACTTGTGCTTCATTTACCTTCAATAATGTCTACTTTAAACCCATTTTTTAAGAGTCATGGTTGGATGGTTTCTGGTTCCAGGAGGCAATAAAAATGAGTCTTCGTGAAATATAAAACACTGATCCCCTGATGAAATTCACAAGCAAACTACTGAATACTGCATATTATTGATTGGATTATAAAATGAGCTCTAGCAATGAAATCCCTTTCAAATCTGAAAATTTTTTCACATAGTCATGAAATATAGTTTTATTTTACAAAAAAAAAAGTGAAAACTAATGCAATGTTTTATCTCCCTTTGCTTTCATTAAAAATATCCAAGCCATTTTGTACTTTAAAGGTGTAATTTCTTTGGATTTTTCACAAAATTGTCAAAATGTACTTCATGTTGAAATGTAGTTATTATAAAGTGGTATATCACAAATTTACAGCTAATTTTATTGCTGGTAACGTATCTATTTTGGAGAGCCTTACGTGGCATTTATAGTGATTTCGCTCCATGAAATCTTTCAGATGACATAACATAAACTTTGAATTTGCAAGGTGCATTCGAAGGAAACAGGGAACTCAGAATTTCCAACTTACAGCTCAGTAAAATAATCAAATAAATATATAATAAAACATTTGTCTTCCCACTGAATCATGTTGGAAAACAAAGTCAGAACATTGTAACTGTAACAAACGTGAGAAACAATTGACACAGAAGACCTGAGTGAGTATTGTCTTACCTGTCCAGCAGATACCCAGCAAAACTTTTACATTACATTTTTCCAGATTTTATCCTGTGCTTTTCTCACCGAGCTCTCTGGTGGCCAATGTTTATTAGCTGTGTCAGTCTCTTTTTTTCTTTTTTTTTGCATTTTATGTCAATTTTTGGCACTTTGAATCACAATTAAAGTTTGCCACAATTCTTCAGCTCCATGAGGCTAACAGTAGCATATGTAGTGCAGCAGTGCAAATTGACCCTGAACGACATGCTGGGAAATTGAGTTTTCCAGTGTGTCATGGCATCCTGACGCTGTATTTTAACATAAAATTCACTGACTGTATATATATATACTGGACAAACTGTCCATGACATCAATGGGTAGTTTTTATGAAGTAACAGGACGTTTGTAAATGTCACCATCTTGGTGGTGCCTGACTCCGTCTAACTCCCAGCCAACCCATAAATGGGTAAAGAGCGCAGGCAAGACCAGCATGGACGAAGCCCGAACACGGCCCCCACCCCCCATCTCATACTTACCAAACAAGTTAAAGCTGAAAGGCTCATCTTGGTTTGAATGTTTGATTAAAAGCATATTTTTTGCAGACTATTGTTTTTCATAATGGGTTGCTTGGATGTGGGTATTAAAAATTATGACTGGAATATTGTTTTAGTAACTGTGGAGTAACAGTGGTGCTAATGTCACCAAACTATTCACACTTAGTTTAATAGTTAGTGCTAACATATAAAATACTGTATTACAGACTTCTTAGATGATCTATTCATTCAATTGACTGCACAGCAAGCCATATTATTTCAGATATGTGTAATAAAATACTCAGAAGGGACAAACACAGTCGAATCCACAGCAGCTAGAGGCTACTGCTAGAAGGTCCTTGGACCCATCAGCACACACTAGCTGTCACTCAAAGTGACCACACCCCTAATTATTCATAACTTTATGTCTTAAAGTGATGGGAGGGCAGGCGTGGTGGATGAGCGGTTAGTGCGACCGCTTTCAATGCAGAAGGTTTCCGGTTTGAGGCCACCCTTGCCCATTCTCCATGTAATGTGGAGTTGCGTCAGAAAGGGCATCCGGCGTAAAACTTGCTCCAAATCTAAATGCGGATCCATGTGGGATCTGCTGTGGCGACCCCTAAGTTGAAAAATTGGGAGAAGCCGAAAGTAGATTATTTGATGGCTTAAAGTGATGAGTTATATAAAAATTCACCCCCCCCCAGTACAGTTGTAATGAACAGGGAAGACTAGCTATAGATACCACAACCATTTTTTTTGTACCAGGCTGTAAACATTTATTTCTGCTGTAAAGTTGGACATTTAACATGGGTTTCTATGGGGAGCGACTCACTATTGGAGCCAGCCTCAAGTGGCCATTCAAGGAACTGCAAGATTTGGAACATTCATGTTGGCTTCATTTTTCAGCAACAGAGGTCAGGGTGGGGTAAAATATCCTAAATTGTTTCCAGTCAAGGTGATTTTTTTATCAAATAAGATTGGAAATCCTTTATTTGAATACTAAGAAATCAAATCATAGTGATGCTTAAGAAAATCCTTTTTATCACTTAAAACTTTAAAAAATCCAAAGGGAGTACACCTTTAAATATCTGATTGGACTGTGAAAAATAGAGATTTTTGCTGATGCTTTTCTGTAAGCAGCATTTTAGGATTTTTTTCCAGCCTTTTTGGATGTTCATAATGAAATGGAACTTTGGAAGGTCTGTGTGACCTGTTTTGTTTGTTTGGTCAACTGATCCAACAGGACTGTTTGCACACAGCAGAGCACAACGTCACCATGCATGACCTTAAAGTTCACACGCAATGCTCTTTGCCTTTTGGTAATATGCAAAAAAAACATGTGCTAGATATGGGAAACAAATACACTGAGTACACATTTAATTAAAAAAAAACTGGTTTTTATTATGTGGAAATACAGGCATCAGTGAGTGATATGACAACTATTATTTGGCACTCAGACACTAAACTAGCACCAAATCCCAGCTTTGAGTCATAGTAAATGGTATCCGTCACTAGCCAAAATTAATGGTTGCCTCCTAAACAAAGACTGGTCGTACTCACAACTTCTGGCTCCAATTCTCCTGCTCACACACTGACTCAGCCAGATGGTGTTGAATTGCAGAGAAAAAGACGTTACCATCGATGGCTGAACAAGATGAGCACAATTATAATGGCACCATGATGTTCCATTCACATCTCTAATATCCTGTGGGGTTTTAAGCGTCGGGTGACGGGCTGATTGCACGTCTGTCGAGCTGATCCGCATCTCTCCCTGTTATCAAGAAGCTCGGGTCATCCCGACCTTGTGCTGGCGTGACTTACGTTTAAAATTGGATGGTAAGAAAAGCATTAATGAATGATCAATCAGGTAATTTGGAGGAGGGTGAAGTCATCCCTCCTTTGTTATTTCGGCTCGCTCTTATTGTAGCACGCCTCGTTAGGCTGACCAGTCAAGCCAGGGTAAAAGCAATCAGACACTACAGGAATATCTGACAAGTTTTAATAATTACTCTATGGTTTGTTCATGAAATACCACATTTATGGAGGCTAGCGGTTTTCTTTAAAATCTACCACTTTCCACAAAATTTAGAAAAGATGGTCTTGAACATCAGCTGGAGTAAAATATGCAGATATAAATAATGCTTTGAGGCAAAAATACACAAGCAGTGTAAAATTCTGGAGATGCTCCAAAGAACACAATTTATTGTAGACTTTCATTGATAGAAAAGTGAAGAAAAGGATTTAAACTGCTGTTTTTTTGTCACTGTGGGGTAATGACACCAGAGCATGCAAAGCTGCATGTCTGTGTTCTACTGTGAGCACTAGAGGACAGTGTTTACCAGAGATTAAAAAGAATATGTCTGGCACAGACCGTGCTTGAACTCCTGCACTGATATTTGCTCAGTTTACAGACAGTGATGCAGTGAATGTTGATCATTTAAAGAAAAATCAACATCTTGGCGGTATCAAAGTGCACGACTGCAACTCTGCTGGTCAGATATTAGCTTTGCATATTAAAAAAAGTAAAGTTGAAAAAAATCTATAAAGGTACTTGGAGAGCACATACAGTCAGGTCCATGAGTATTTTGGCAGTGACACAATTTTTGGAATTTTGTCTTTTCACACCAACACAGTGGAGTTGAAATGAAACAATGAAGATGTGCAGACTGTCTGTTTTAATTCAAGGGGTTAAACAATAATATTACATTAACAATTTAGAAATTACAGCCACTTCTGTACATAGTCCCTCCATTTTCAGAGGCCCTAAGTATTTGGACAAACTAAATTTAAGGGTTATTTTTTAACTCAAATCATCACTTATACAGCAAGTTTTCTTTAGATAAGTCAGGGGATGGACACGTGAATATTTCCAAGTCATTGAATATGTCCTGGACTTTATTTAAATCAATCATTAAGAAATACAAATAGTATTGTCCTCTGTGGTAAATCTGCCTGGAGTCAGCTGTAATAATAATAATGAGATCATTTATAACGGCTAACTAATACGATACCACCATAAGCTAGCATGGAGAGCTCCTTAGCTACCTAGTTACACTGTAGCATTCCAGTTTATAATAATAAACTAACACTGTATTTGTACTTGTCAAGTATTGTCTTAAAACTGATTGAAATGTTTTTTAAGAACAGTTTATACTTTGGGAGGGAATAATAATAATAATAATAATAATAATAAGGAGCTCAAGTGTCATGGCTAGCTAATATGATGCCACCATAAGCTAACATGGAAAGCTCATTAGCTACCTAGTTACAGTGTAGCATTCCAGTGTACAAATAATGAATGTTTATGAGTGCAATGGTAGGAATATTTTTGTTATATTATTACAGAATATTATTATTATTATAACAATGAAAATATTTTTTTTCATTGCACGAATTAAAAACATTCATTATTTGTTTCATATGAGACCTAAATAGATCCCCGTCATTTGATATTTTACTTAAAATCAGACAGGTGTCAGAACAGGAAGCCACGGGGCAGCAGGGCACTGACAGCTCTGTGTCCGCACAGCAGTTGACTCCACCCCGCAGGCGAGCCGCCGACACACAGCTGCGCTCAGCGAGAGCGCCTAAGGACCGAAGCGGAAAGTCGCGATAGGAACTTGTCCAATTCTTCATCTAACTGTAAGTAAGTAAGTAAATTTTATTTATATAGCACCTTTCAAGATAAAATCACAAAGTGCTTTTCATCAACAATAACATAAAATAAAAATACAGAAATTAAAACACAGCACTGACATAAAATAATTAAAAGCAAGCCTGTACAAATGGGTCTTGAGCTTCTCTTTAAAAGTTTCAACAGTGTCCACTGATCGCAGATGTAGTGGCAGTG
>OMMV01062059.1:0-10622 GCA_900302635.1 Chatrabus melanurus
GGGGGCGCTTGGGTCTTTTGTTTAATAAACAAAAGACAAATGTTAAGTGACGTGTAACGTGTATGTCGGAATTTTTGCCGCGATTCTGTTGTTCCCGTGTATAAGGCGCATCCCCCACTTTTCATCTTTCCCAACGTGAAAAAAAGTGCGCCGTATACACGGAACTTTACGGTAGTATAGAATAACATTTTAAGAACATTATGTAAAATGCAATTATAGAAAAAATACAAAACCTTTTAAATAACTTCCAAGCAGTGTACTGTAATAGATTTCCTTCTCCATAACAACGTAACGTTAAAAAAAAAAAAAGTCACTCTCTCGTGCAAAACATTCTTCAGATGAGTGTTCCCATCGAGCAGACACTCGGAAAAAGTCGGGAATACTCGTTATTTTCCGGAGCTCTGGGCTTTCACGTGCACGCGGTTCGCGGCGTTCCATTCAGTGAGTTCACAGAGGGAAGAGGCGACAGACACTTTGTCCTCAACTGATGTTTTTGAGAGATTCTTTCCCTGTTTTGACCCAGAAGTGCACTGAGCCTGCAGCACGCTGTCTCTAGCGGAGCACGAGGCTGTTTTTAACAGGCTGCATTTGTGCGATTTGACGTGCACGCGCAGCTCTGCGACTCAGTGAGATTTCACCGCAACTGAATCAAAATTAACGCAGTTCTCACTTTAAAAACAAGTCACCATGACACAATCACACTATTATGTAAACTTTGTAATTAATCTGCTGCTCACGTGCGTGCTGAACTGTGGGGGCGGTCCGTACAGATCAACTATGAGCTGTTAGATCACCACCCATCGTGGTTGGACGGTATAATCAAAATCCCTACCGCTGGGCAAATTTATATCGTCTACCGTTTATACCACCCACCCCTAGAAGCCAGACAACTGAAAGAGATCCTGGGGATGGTGAACTCACTTTATAGTACAGGCCTCTGGCAGCCGTTTCCCAGTATATTTGCTTCAAATAAATTTAGGCGGCCATCAGCTCATCTGGATTTCTAAAATTATCAAAATTTTCCACCATGAGCTTGAAAACAGACTGCACTTCTTTGGTTGAAAATAAAAAGAATGTGCTGCTGTGACTGTTATGGACTCACTGTGAACTTCACCAGACTGCTGCAAGTGGATGCTGAGGTAACTCACTGCCTTCAAAATCAGTGGTTTTAAAACTTTTCTTTATATTTACTCAGGTAAGCATGCACATGTGTAGCTCCGCAGCTAAACGCTCCATGCTTCCTGACATAGCTAATGATATTTTGGCATATTCAGTGGCCAGGAGAAGCATTTTACTGCTGTTTTCTAATTGCCGCTACACCTCCATTTTAATGATCAAACTAAATACTGGACCGATTTAAAATCTTTTTAATCATGAGTCAAATGTTTAACTCAAAACAATCTAAAAAAGAGGCGTCAGGTTCTAAAATGTTGGAATTCTCCTTTTAATAACAGTCCTTAAATTTAGTTTGTCCAAGTACTTATGTCCTCTGAAAATGGAGGGTTTGTATAAAAGTGGCTGTATTTCCTAAATGGCTTTGTTGGATCCCTTGAATTAAAACTAAAAGGCTACACTGCAAGCACATCTTGATTGTTTCATTTCAACTCCATTATGGTGGTGCACAGAGACAAAATTACAAAAATCGTCACTGTCCAAATACTTATGGGTTTGACTAGTATTACAAAACCATACATTTATCATATGGCAATATTTCAGAAGATGTGTGTTTTTGCAACAGTATTCACAAACGCTTGTAATTTAATATCTAATATACACCATTGACATCTGTGGCAAACTTGCATGAGATTAATTACATACACAACTAATTACTGCGAATTACCAGCCGACTCATCACACTGCAGATTTATGTGTTTTCAGAATATGCAGCCTAATGCAACAGCACAGCATAAAAATGGCTGATGGAAATTTAGGCTTCAAAACATTTTGGGTGGCATTAATCTGTTGGGTGTAGAGTAGAAGAATGAAAACTAAATTATCTTATTTGTGAGATCTTGCAACATCTGAGACTCTGGTTGAGGCTTTCAAAGCCGCTGACTCTGAAAATGCCCGTCTCTTAAGCAAGTAAATCTAGTTTTACTCGAATAGTTTGTGAGAGCGATTAAGTGGTTTATCTCCCACCTCATCCGTGTGCTGCAGTCACACCGCACTACCTAATGTGACGCAAAGAGCTGGATGGTAAATGTTTGGAACACTTTGCCTTGAATCGAGCCATGTGATTATTTTCCCACACACTTTTTGTTGGAGAAAATTTTTAGGTAATGGAGGTAAAAGTATAACTTGTTGTACGCGGCCCAGATTCTGACATCCATGTTTTGAAAGGTTTTAAAATCGTTCATCCTTTCTCATTTGCGTCCAGCCTCATAATATTGTCGGGTGTCTGTCGCTATCTGCAACATTGTTGAACCTGTGCTGTCTGACTTTAACACGTTTCAGCCTTCTGCTTTTATTACTGAAGGCCGTCACTCAGAATTTCACGTTCATAAAATACCTCAAGACAGACAGATGAAGCAAATTCTTTAAAACAATATGCAATGTGCGGTAAAGAGAGCACACTCAAAGTTCTCCAAAAATCCCTGTGCAATGTCTTTCACTGCTTTTCCTCTGCATGAGAAAGTTGAGTCTGATTTCCGTTAAGTTGCATTTATGAATGTATAAAGAATTCTCTATAATTGCAGTGTAACTAACAGAAGACAAGCCTTCAGATTTTGGAACATAGTGATGTGACTTGGAAAAATCGTAAGCATTGCAATTTTTAAAACTGCCTTATCTTTGTGGCGTGTTGTTGGGACAGCACATTTAAAGAATCATAAGTGCAAACCTGGGAAGACACATTTATAGCTTGCTCTTTTTTTACCCTGTTTTTGACCACATGCTTTTCTGCCTTTCGTTTGATCAAATATTTTAACATTTCATGCAAAAGTATTTAACTGGTGTGTTTTGGGACACACTTGCATCTGAGGTGTCAAAGCCAGAGTTGGCAAAGCAACTTGGAAATTTATGTGCTTTGTCATTTTGGGTCTTTTGCTCCCCCCCCCCGACAGGAGCACAGTTGAACCCAGTGCTTAACGGCAAGTCACTCGTGCATTTTTGTCATCAGCGTGTCCTTGGTTGACGTACTAAGATGGGTTATATTTATGTGCTCGGCAGATAATTAAAACGGCTAACAATGTGTGTGCAATACAAGCTGCTTGTAGTATTTGTTACCATGCAACACTCCTAATTGAGATGGATTACTGACTGTGTCTTCAGCATATAACTGAATTCGCCTCCTGTCTTTTGTCTCGTGCACTGGATATGTCTTTGTGTGGGATACAGAGGATGCTCATTGTAGATTTGATGTTTTGTAGAGCCAGACGGTTACAAAGAGCCGAGGCCAATGTTTAATTGCAGATCAAGGTTCTAGTTTCAGGCCCATTGAGACCTCTAGTGGCAACGCAATCTTTCTATGCCATCTTCTGCAGGTATATTATTAATCTAACAGCTGACATAAAGATCTACCATGATTTAAGGAAGATGTCTTGTTGTTGCTCCTGATTTCAAGTATTACTTTTTAAGAAAAAAAAAAATTCTCTTCACCCCTTTTGTTTCCAAATATTTCTTTTTATGAGCATGTCTGGAAAATAAACGGATGCTGTATTTTTTTATATTAATAGTAAAACAATGTAAATGCATCATTTAATGTAACGTTTGGGTAATCATAAATTACTATAAATTTGTATGCATGTATACAATTGATGCTCCAAAGACAAACGTGTTGAGCAAAAATGCATTCGCCACCTCGAACACTCCAGATCCGTGTGGATTCCATCAGCAGTCTGTTGCGTAACGGACTCGTCAGTGGAACTGACGGCCACCATCCGTAATGCGCGGGCTGGTCTGAACTTAGCGAATGCCCACGGTTACGAGTCCCACAAATATTTGTAATGGCGTGCTGGTCAGTGAAAATAACTTTTAGCAAATTTGTCAAATGGTACCTAAAGGCTAATATCAAATGTTATCAACTAAAACTTTGACACTATCACAAGTGGGTCACGAGAAGTACGGTTGAGCTGATAATTTAACAGATTAATGGTTAATGCATTGTAAATGTAGATGGGGAAATAATTGTGTGGGTGAATGTATTTTTAACTAAAATGGGGTAACCATTCTTTGCTCCATGTTGTTCAATCTGGACTTGAAACCTTTGTAGGCTACAGCACAACAATGCAAGGAATGACAAACACGATTAAAATGGACAAAAAAAGAAAAGCATTACCTATGTAGAATACTTGCCTATTACAGAACAGCAAAAATCAAGGGGGGGGGTCAAGTATTAACCAGCAATATAATGTTATGCAATCGGTGGGGTATGAAAACACTCAGAGGATGGAACAAAAACGTCTCAAATCTGCACCCAGTGTGTTTGAGGGGTTAAGAAGACGGGAAATCAAACTGCATCTGTGCATGATGCTCGTCCGAGATATTCCAGTGACCGGTGATCAGCTGCAGTGGACCACAATGAATGTCTGTGAGACATGGTTTTCTGTGACAAAGAAAAGAACTTGTCAATAAAATGAACACAATTTTTGACTATAAAAGAAAATATCAATAATAAACTCCCATAAACTCACTTTAAAAAGGTGCTCTGTTACTTCAAAGTAGATTTATTTTACGTTGCACAATTGTTGCATGTTCAGCAAAACCAAAGCTGAGGAAAACTTCTCTCCTGAAAAGGTGATGGTGAGAGATTTTCTTCATCCAATCAGAGCTGTTGTGTAAATGTTTGCTGGTCCTGGATCGTTTGCTGGTCCTGGGGTGTTCATGCTGCACATTGTCTTTTTGTCAGTGGTGTAATGATTTCTGCCAAAATATTTCATCTTCATTTTGCAACGTTTGCAAAATACGAGTCGACGGAAGCATCTTCCTTGGGAGGCAGTCACAAATACTTTGTTGAAGGTTCTCAGTCATCCCGGTAGGAGATATGTAGATGTTTACTCCACATCAGCTGAATGTTTTCTCACTACATATGACTGGGTGTCACAGCAGACAGTTCTCACTTCTGGTCTGTCAATACCGTGAGGATCGGGGGACATTCTGAACTCACTGTAGATGATAATTATCCTGAAGACTGTAATATCAAAAGGAAAACAATTGCCACACATGCTTGCACACAATACCACCATTTACAGAGTCTGCCAGTCCTAATTATGAGCTTTAAGCAGCAGGGTCAGTTCAGCTGTGGTGACCAGAAATATGCCCGTGTAAGTGATGTAGCAAACAAAGTGTACGACGCAATCTGTTTTATAATTGGAAATGGAAAGAAGTATATTTTAAAGAGGTCAGGGATGGGTTCTTTTTGCATTTAATTTTAAACTGGTTTAAGAAGCTTTTCTTGTTTTTATTAAAGTCACTGCCATGTGTTATTCCTTGTACAAATGATTCAAAATGTAATAAAAACAAAATGAATTGGCCATATGTGGTACATGTAAAACCCTGGTTTAGGGGGGGGGGGTATATTGGAGCTACAAGGTTTGCCGTGTCCAAGCAAGCATTGAAAAGCTCAGATATATTTCTGGTGAAACACAAACGTCAAAGCTGTGACTGCTTAAAGTCCCTCATCCAACAGCCAGGAAGGGCTTTGTCTCTCTGATCAAGATGAACACCGATGAACCGAACTTGGTTGAAATATTGGTCATCACTAGATAAAGACCCCATATTGGGGGGGTACATGTTTGTTTATTTGTTTGGGTTGTTTTTTTATGTTAGAAGGCATGTGTGTTGCAAAATTGTGTTGGATAGTTTGGTCCTGGGAGTCGGCTTCTAGTTACAGGTTGCTGTAGTATCTAATAGAAACAAAATTTTCTATTACTCGTGTTTAGTAGAGAAAATAATTAAGGAAGATGGAAACCCCCATTTGGAAGTTTAGTTGACGGACTGGTAGGTTAACATACATTTTAAGTTGACGTAAAACTGGGAAAGTACTACATGAGAAGGAATCGAATGAAGATACAAAGGGACTACTGAGTTGGATCATCCTCCAAATCCTCTTTACAAGAGGGGGGAAAGAAAAGAAGAAAAAAAAACTTGCCATGCAGTCACTTATTACCTTGACTTTGTTGGAAGAAAAGACTAAATGTGATCTGATATCTTGATTAATACTGCATTTTGACAAGCCATGTATAAAATTTACATTTTCTTCTGTGTTTCAGCTTCCTGCAGCCGTGGACAAAATATGAACAAATTTGAAGAAGCTCCCGATCAACGTCATCGTCTCTGCACAAAGATTACTCACTGGAGTTTGTGTCTCTCCACACAGGAAGCCGGTGACAGCGACCCAAAAGTTGAGAGGAATGTGACTGGGGGAGTCTGGCTCCAGTTCTGGTGATGCTGTAGCAGCACGGAATGGTTTGTGGGTTACACTGAGATGCAGGCCGTACTGTGCTGCAGCAGTGACGCCCGAGCATACGACTGGACGTCTGCCAACTCAAGTTTACAAATGGATTTAGCAAGTGACTGTTTATAATGACAAATCTGTACAATTGCATTTGTGCGCCCCTTCCTCCTGCAGGTCACTTTACTGTAGCAGCACGTAAATATTGGAGTTAAGAGTCTACCTGAAACCTCCAGTATTGCCCGTGCTGCTGAAGCAAAGCTGACCGTTTACAGTCTGACAGATTGTTGATCAAACTTTACCAGTTTGGATTTTTTTTTTTTTTTTTTTGTATTTTTCTTCCACCCTGCAGTATCTTGTTGCATATTTCACTGTTCTGTCTGCACACTTGTTGAAAGAAATAAATGATTAGACTGGCTTTTGTCTGTGTTTTGAACCTTAACCTATTTTTGTGGTGCTGTCTTTATTAATTTGGGTAAATTGTGGAGAAAAACAAGTTGCACACATTGTGCTTTTCGTTGCACATTTTGACGTTTGCATAACTAATCACGTGCACGTGAGTGCTGCAGCCAGTTTGTCATGAGCTGTGGTTCAAATAATTTCCACATTTATTAGGCCGATGCAAACACAAAAGTTAGGAAAGTATAGAGCTAAATACACACTTCCCCTCACTGGTTTCATGGTGACTGTCTTAATTAATCATCAATTAATCATTATTTCTGTAAATTAAGGCTCTGGTGGCTTCCGTTGATGTTTACTCATCACGGACAACGTGGACCACACGACTCTGGCCTGCATTTTTTTGTACATCAATCTGCCACGCAAAAAAAAAAAAAAAATCGGCATCGGCCTCTGCTCTTTATAAGGAGGCAAAATGCAACAGTCGTCAAATTAGTTTTGTGAAACGGAAAAATCGCGACATGAAGCGACAACTGATTTTATTTCCGCTACTAAAAGTACAAATGCGGATATTATTGGTAGGACTTTATGGTTTTGAGGCCCGATGACATTTTTTCCTTTATTAAACCAGATTTTAGTTAATTTATCACACGCTTTTTAATGACTCTTTCAATTTGCGCAAGTAAAAATAAATCGGAATTAACGCATTTTGTTTTCACAAGAAATATTCTCAGTTTTGCTTTAGGTTTATTCGATTTTTGCCAATATTTCTATTTTCAATACATATTTCCGATAACAGCCGGGCCTTTTTGTACTTCAACTGTTCCCAAAGCGATTTTTATTTATTTTAAATCCGTGGCTGAGACTTAAAATGCGCCAGAATTTATACGATTTATAATCGGCAATTTAGAGAAGTGGTGACGTAAATCTTTTTCCTCGCTCGTTAACGTGCAGATTATATGTGACGCGCGGCCTTTGCTTTCCCACGAATTTAATAAACCTGCAGATAATTTGCGTTTGGATTTTTTTTGTTGCGGTCTTTGACAGATTTTTTTTTTTTTCATACACAAAACAGTTTTACGCTTTTTTTTTTTTTCTTTTTTTTAAACGAAAGAGCAAGTAAATATGCAAATTAAAAATACAAGCGTTAATAATAAAACTGCTTCGATCTGTGCCAGTGTTATTTGATGATGCATATTTAGTTCAAACTTTTCATTTCATAATGATAGGCCCACACTACATAAAAATGCGATGTAGCCTTACAGGTTAGGCTACCTGTCTTATTGTTTTTATGAAAGCATCTTAAAATTAACTGCATTAAATATTTTACAGCTTGTATTTAAACATGCGTGCTGACAGCATTAATATTAATTCACAGTGGTATTTGTACTTCCATCCTATACTTGCCTGGTAACAAGGATATATATATATATATATATATATAGCGCTGACATCGTAGATTCAGTCACACATACACGTAAAAAAAAATTTTAATGCAGCCCAGCTTCGCATAAATTACAAATCATCAATGCAAGAAAGTGCTTTTGTTTTTCTTGTTTAGGCTGTTAAATGCATTTGCCTGCATAGTGCAAACTTTCAGGCAAAATTAAAATCTGAAATGCCATTGTGTGCCTGTATTGGTGCTTTCAAAGAACGTTCATTTCGTGCAAGAATGGGCTCCATACAGATGCGCAAATTAATCTTGCATTGTGTAGCTCCTTTTTCCCAGAATTCATGGATAAGCTTTACTATCGGTGACAGAGGAAACAGCCGTTAGGTCTGTCACGTTCAGCAGAAGTGTATAATAGCGGCGGGCAGTGTGCGTTTCCCTGCGCGCACTGTGTTCCAGGAGCCTGCTGTTACGTAACGTTTGTAACCTTGAAGAGGCTGCAGCATCACGGTGCGAGGACACGCGCGCGCTGCAGGAGGACGGACCCACGTCACGCTGTCTTACGTCTGTCAGATCATAAAAGCAAAGACTACAGTGGCTCACATTCGTATTTTATTTGACAAATTGACAACCCTAACTGGTCACATGGAGGTAAAAAATAAAATCCAACTAATTCAAAATGTGAATAATTAAAGACTATTGCTGTGTTTTCCGGGTCAACCTCGAGCTCCAAAATGTAACAGTTGTAAAATATTTTTAATTTGTACATTTGAGTGCGTAAAACCTCGTGGATCGCTTGGATAACGGACTTACGCCACAGGCTGGTAATTGAAACAACCTGCAACTGCCAACAAAATCGACAACTGAGCTCATGATTTATTCACGGCCTGCACCCACGAATGTACGCATTTGTTGCCAGCACAGACCACCAGTGTGGATCAGGTGCGTGGAAACTTCATTGACAAATAGTTCGACCTTTGAGGGTCGAACTGATATGGGGCTGTGCGAATGCAGGAGCAACAATACCGCCAACAAGCCCAGCAGGAATAAGGCGATCCATCCGGCCAGGGCCGTGGGTGAGCGACCTGTGTGGTGGGAACCCCTCGCTCCGTGCGTGACAGAGATCTTGTCCACATCTCTGAGCCTGAGCGAGTCCCATTTTTTTACATCGAAATTACGCACAAAGGCACCGGCGTCTTTCCGAGCGGGCAGCGGGGTTTCCCGGAGCACCCGCACTCTCTCCCGAAACTCCTGCATCTGCTGGAGAAAGCACAGCGGGTCGGTGACGCTCCTGAGGGAGTCGGAAGCGCTGAGCGCGCGCCTCTGCTCCTCCAGTGCCGTGCTCAGTTTGGTGATCTCCGGGTCGTACTCCTGCGTCGCTAAGAGCTTGTGCGTCTCCAAATTGGACAGGATCTCGTTCTTTTTGCACTCCATTGCGCTGATCAGACTGTCGAAGTAGTGTGTTACTTTCTCCGCGTCATCGGACGCGCGCTGCAGCGCTGTGTTTTTGCTGGCTTGCAGCGTCTCCACGCAGGAGAGGATCTTCGCGCTGTCCCAGCTCTCCGCCGCCTGACGCAGCTCAGTAAACGCCTCCTTCTCCCGTTCGTGCGCGACCTCCGGAGACCAAAACTTGTGGCCCTCGTGGTCGTCGCTCGTTGCGCAAAACCCGCAGATGAGTTTTAAATCTGTGGCGCAAAATATGTTAAGTGGCTGTCCGCTGTGTTGTTTACAAATCGGCATCCTTGACAACCCTCTGATTTTGCTGTACTTCTCCGCGATTCCGCGCAGGGAATAGTTGATCTGCAGGCTGTTTGCGCCGTTGTGAGGCGTCTCTTTGCGGCAGGTTGGACATTTTAAAGGTTGTCTGAAAAGCGGAGCTCCGTTTCCTTCTATAATCTCCTCCAAACATTTCCTGCAGAAGCTGTGCGAGCACAGCAAGACCCGTGGGTCGTCGAAGAGGTCGCAGCAGACTGGACACGTAAGATCCTCTTCCAGCAGCTCCATCCCGTCCTGCAAGAACATGATCCAGACGTCAAAAAAAAAACAAAACAGATCAAATAAGCACTTGAGAATCACATGCACCCGCAATCGAAAGGATTGCACGGGGAATATATGAATGACGCACGAACATGCAGAATCTGAAAGGATACAGAGCAGTTGCGTCCTGAGTGCTCCATCCCGAAAGTGAAACTGACTTGTATCTCCACGTAACCGCGTTAAAAACAGAAAGGCACGACAACACGGAGAGGGCAAAGGCTCCCTTTGAACAGCTGAGGAACACTCCGCTTTATTGTGATACGTTAAAACGCGACTAAACCCACGTCGACGTCCGCGGACAACTTTTCAGTCTGCGCAACTCATTTTTGTCAGTTTTCTGTTGCCAAATAACAAGGAGAGACGGTTAGGCGAGATAAATCCTGTAAGAATCACCGCCGCGTCATC
>OMMV01062070.1:0-11492 GCA_900302635.1 Chatrabus melanurus
CCGGGTGCCACTCCTGTCAGCTAAGAACAGGAAACTGAGGCTACAATTCGCACAGGCTCACCAAAATTGGAGAATAACATATTGGAAAAACGTTGCCTGGTCTGACGAGTCTCGATTTCAGCTGCAACATTCAGATGGTTGGGTCAGAATTTGGCGTAAACAACATGAAAGCATGGATCCATCCTGCCTTGTATGAACAATTCAGTCTGCTGGTGGTGTAACAGTGTGGCAACTGTGCAACGCCTGTCATGTCAATATGGACCAACACCTCTGAGGAATATTTCCAACACCTTGTTGAATCTATGCCACAAAGAATTAAGGCAGTTCTGAAGGCAAAAGCAAGTAAGGTGTACCCAATAAAGTGGCCGATGAGTGTATTTATCTGTTTTTATGTTTGTCATTGTACACAGCCTGTCTTTCCTCCTGTCTGTCTCTCTCTGTTTAATGTTTGCTTTGTTCAGATTATGTGAAGTAAATCCCAAAATTATATATACTTTTCAATATTTTAGAATTTGCACCTGCTGACTTTGATTTATTTTTGACAGTGCATCGTATCACTGCCAGGTGAGGAGTTTTCTCTGTGTCTTAATTCTGCAAGAAGAAGTAAGTCCTATATAGGCCCTGAGGCCCATTGGTGTTGGTGTTTGTCCCCAGATTCCATATAGCATGACACGAATGAGAGTCTCCACCTGGACGGGGTACCAGTCCATTGCTGGTTGCTTTCCCAGGCATGGCTCATACCCATTTTCAGCTGGGTGGACAGGGATGATGCAGATGAAGTGTCTTGCTCAAGGACACAGACAGGTAGCCTGACCAGGAATCAAATCCAGGTCTACATATTGGTAGTCCCTCTCCTTATCCCACTTATTAATCTATACAAGCAAAATTATATCCTGATTGTTGAACTGGTCCTGGTGCTTCCTGTCTTACTTTATGGTTGTGAGACTTGGATGCTAACCATTGACATAAGGCAACAACTGGATGTCTTTGATATTAAATCTCTTTGTTGGATCCTTGAGTACCACTGGAATGATGCTGTGTTAAAACAAACAGTTACTTAGAAAAACTAAGATGAGGAGTATCACTTGCATTGTGAGGGAGCGTCAGCTATGAATTTGGACATATGGCATGTGTCTCTGAGCAGGATACAGCACTCAGTGTTGAGGACCCCAGTGGCTAGAGAAGGCCAAGGGGATGCCCATGTTTCACCTGAGCATATTTTATCTCCGTTTGATTTTTGTCAGGATTATGCAAAAATGAGCACACAGGTTTTAATGAATTTTGATGGAAGTCTTGGTTATTTCAAGAGACAAAAGTCTAAGTTTTGATCATAATCCAGATGTGAGTGCAGCTCCAAGACGTAATGTTTGTAAGTCCTGCATTTTTCATTGGATGTGGCTACAGGTACGAGACATTTCCGTGCATGCCCAGCGGTAGTACTGCGTGTGTGGCACTCTGACACTCTGAGCACCTACGACAGAACCCAGTAGTATTAACAATGTGTTGCAGTACTACTTCTGCTAACCCAGTAGTGCCATGTGGTGATTATCTATGTTTGTATCTGCAAAGCTCTATTATCTTTGGTTATTGCTTTCTGTGGCTACAGGACACAAGATCTTGTGGGATTACATGATTTCTGCCAAAATTAAAAATGGTAACAATCCACAATATAAACATTAGGCTATTTGGACATTGTTAGGCCTATTTTGTGGGGGCTGAAGCCCCCCTAAAATGTTCCTAATCCCCCTAACAATAATTATAGGAATAATAATAATAATAATTTGGATTTTTTTTTTTTTTAGGCAATCATTGCAGGCATGTACTTAACATAAAAAGCAAAACTATGAGTTGAGATAAATAATAATAGAAGTTGTCATTATTAGATTAAAATTATTGTTCTGGTTGTTTTCCCTGCTATACTAACAAAGAGGGCGGGCAACTAGGACCTAGAGGTAAGCTAGGGGTCATAGCTTTAAAGTTAACTTTCCTGAACGGTCAACAGAGCTGTAAGCAGAAGAAGGAGGATTAATGCGCAGTGAATGACACACAGACTGAAATTGTAAGTAATGAAATGAAATGAAATGAAAGCCCTTTATTGTCATTATACATAAGTACAACGAGATTGGAGCTTCTCCTGTAATCAGTGCAACAAGTCAATAAAATAGAATAAAATAAAAGTGCAAGACCATAAGTAGTGCAAAATATTAAGTATAAAATACAAAATAAAAGATACAAGAATAGCTAAATGAGGTAGAAATGTGTGAATAGAAAATGGAAAATGTATTGCACAGAAATGTAATTTAACAAGTGAAATGTATTGCACAGGAAGTGTATTGCACAAAATATTTACATGACATTCACGGAGGTGTAGTAAAGCTGAGGTCCTTACATATGAAGTAGGTGTTAATGACTGTTAATTACTTAACTTTACCTACATTTACTTAAGGGGTTATCTCACCTGCCGTTTTTTGCATGCGGTAACTTTGCAATCTGATTTGCCATGACTGTTTCACGTTTTGTGTGAAACAGTGCACGCTATATACCGCGCGCTATTAGCACAACATTTATGCGGTTTAAAAAAGTGATAAAAAATGATTAATTTACAACTTGCGGCTGCCGTGCTACTGTCATGCAACAGTAGTGAGGAATATATGCGGCACAGTGGCGAATACAAGTGCGGCTGGTGTATAAACCCGTGGTTCCAGAGCTGGGCTGTCAGTTCCACATCATCAATTCAGCAAACATCATCTCTGGCACCAGAAAACATGTCTGGTCAGACATGCGTCTGTCGGTGGCTGGAGTAATTGTGGACTGACAGCTGTGGAGCTGTCAGTATGACTTTCCCCACCAGGGGCAGATCTAGGTATTTGTTGGGGGGTGGGGGGGGAGGTGTCTGAGAGCCAGCCCCTGAAAAATTTGAAATTAAAGGTACATTTTTGTGCAATATGGGGCAATTCAAGCATGTATTTTGAAATTTGGAACAGGTAATTTTTATAGTTTTATTTACAAGTTGAGGCAGATGATACATGAAAAATTAATTGATTTTGGTGACACAAAATGTTGTATTATTAAATGTTTTATTATTAATGTTGTATTAAATGTTGTATTATAATATAATATATAAATGAGAGATGGGCGTGGCTACTCAATAAATGGGCCAGAGGCAAGACCGCCACTCTTCAAAGAAAAAAAGAAATTACCAGGCTTCTGCACTTTTTTGAAATGTTCTCATGATATACCACATTTAAATTTTACTAAATTGATGTATATGTTTTCTAACACCTTTTCAATGAACTCACCCCAACATGTAGACTTTTAAATAATACCAACTTATAAACTTGTTTAGACTGTTATATTTTTTTAAAAGGAAGACATCCTGAGGGCAGGGAAAGAAAAGAGAGTGAGCCAGAGAACATGTCCTGATAAATGCTCTACAACTAATAATAAATGAATTAATGAAGCCTTTTAAGGTGTGATGAAAATTTTTTGGCGCACTACGCGTGCGCATTACTTACAGCCACGGGGCTAAGCCCCCCCTGTCTTTCAATCTTAGTGATGTCCCTGATTATGAATATAGATAGATAGAGAGAGAGTTTGGTGACCTCAGAATCGCATCTCTGCTTTTTTGGATAATGTAGTTCTGTTGGCTTCATCAGGCAGTGACCTCTGACGTGCACTAGGCAGGTTTGACGTAGAGTGTGAAGTGACTGGGATGAGGATCAGCACCTCCAAATCTGAGACCATGGTTCTCTGCCAGAAAAAGGTGGATTGTCTCCTCTGGATCAGGGGAGAGTTATAGCCCCTTATATTAGTGATAAGAGGAAGAGTTCAAGTATGTTGGGGTCTTGTTCATGAATGGAGGTAAGATGAGAACGTGAGATCGACAGACGGATTGGGGCTGCATCTGAGGTCCTGCGGATGCTATACCAGACCAGCGTGGTGAAGAAAGAGCTAAGCCAGAAGGTGAGGCTCTTGATTTACCAGTTGATCTACACTGCTATCCTCACCTATGGTCATGAGCTTTGGGTGATGACTGAAAGAACAAGGTCGTGGACACAAGTAGCAGAAATGAGGCTCCTCCATCGGTTATCTGGGCTTACACCCAGGGACAGGGTGGGAACCTTGAATATCCAGGAGGGGCTTGGAGTAGTACCGCTGCTTCTTCACATCAAAAGGAGCCAGATGAGGTGGTTCGGGCATCTGGTGAGGATGCCCCCTGGTTGTTTCCCTTGGGAGGTCTTTCAGGCATGTCCAACTGGGAGGAGGCCCCGGGGAAGACCCAGGACTCGCTGGAGGGAATATATCTCCCAGCTGGCTTGGGAATGCCTCAGGATCATTGAGAGAATGGGTCCTTTAATTTCTCAGATCTTTCAGGCATTTAAAAGTAAAAAGAGTATGTCAGGTCATCTCAAACCATTTAGTGTGTGTGCATGTTGACTTTTTTTGGTTTGGTTTGTGCAGCATTACAGTTCGCATGCTCAAGTCATGTATGTATATTTATGTTGGGGTCTAACTGAGCAGAAGTGCAGATGAGTCCCTCCCTGATCCTTCAGAATCAGTCACATCTCCAATTAATTTTATTTTGTGGTGGTCATCAGAAAAGGTGATCAGCCTCTTTTGCGAGCTGTTCTCAGTGTGTATGAGTCACAGTGTATATTAATACAGTTCTCCCTCTATATATAACTTGTTCAGTTCTCCAAGGGGTAATGTGAGACAAGTTCGTCTCCTTTCCTTCACACTCGCCTCTTTGGACTGCATTTACCGTCTGAAGCAGACACTCAAAGCGCTTTACAGTGATGCCTCACATTCATCCATTCACACACCGATGCCAGGCTGCTGTCATGCAAGGTGCACAGCTGCACACCTGGAGCAACTTGGGGATTAACGGCCGTGCTCAAGAGCACCTCAGTAACTTCCCTGTCTGGTTGGACAATTGAACCTATGCCCCTCTGGTCATAAACTTGTTTTTCTATCCTTTAGGCCATGACTTCCCCTTTTATTATTCATCCTGCAGTCAACATCATTCATCCCTCAACATGTCCCCCTAACAGTATCTGCCCCCCACCCCCCACCACCACCAAACCTGCTTGGCCTCACTTTCTACTCTTTGCTTCTCGTCTTTCCCTACTCTTGTTTTTCCACCAGGGGTTTAACTGCACTTCTCATCCCCTTTCATTCCTTCCACTCAGTCTGAGTGGATCATATTTAACGACAAGTCCAAAATAATCTCAGAAAAATGTTTGCTCTTAGTTTCTTCTGTATCTAGTCCAATTCTGAACTTGTGTTGCCTCCTTTTACTCTGTTTTCAGATCTGAGAGAAACATATTTTGTCCTGGAGCTGCATTATTGGCACGGTGACCCCTGTTGCTTTTCCATGGTCGTGTTTGCACGGCCATAGATAGATTCATAAGAGTAGCCAGTCGCACCTCTGGAATTTGCCCACTTTTAAATCTTTGGCATATCATTGGCTTCTACATTGTTTTAGCATAATTGTTGTAATTATTTACTGTCATACTTGTGAGGACAGCTCCAAGTTAAGTTTAGGTCCAACTCTTTGTGCTGGTGCTGCAACACCCTATAGAACCACCCTGGATCCTGATTGGCAACCACCCAAGCAGACCAGCACTCTGTCCATAACTCCCAAAAGTATTCAACTATCTGCCGCAGCCATGGGTAATATGTGGATGTCCCCTTGGCCTCATTCAGTTCCTGTGGTCCTCAGAACTGTTGAATCACACTCACAGAAAGGCGGTAAATGACAATAGTGTCACAATTGATGCTCCTTTACAATACAAGTAGTACACCTCATCTGGGCCTCCCTAAATAACCATTCATTTGAAACAAAGTCTTTCCAGCCATACGTAAGGATTCTCCACTGAGACCAAGTACCTTAGACATGTAGTCATTGTCTTAGATCACTGGTTAGCATCAAGGTCTCACAACCATCCAGTTGGACTGGAAGCATCAGGACTCTAAACACTTGGGGCCTGATTTACTAAGATCCCTTATAACGAGTGCTCAATTGTGTGTGCATTCCAAACTTTTGTGCTTTGGGTTGGTGAACATTTTGCAAGTGATTTATTATGCACATGACAGCAGGTGGTAACGTGACGTAGACAGCAGTATGTAAATGAGGATTTTGCGTGTGTTAATGACTGTAGGTGCAAACTGAAAGTCAATCAGCCACTTGCAGATATGCACAACAAGAGACAAACACGTTTTAACTGAAAATGTCATGTATTGAATATTTACCTAATCAAAAATGAATGTGCCTTGAAAATGGTTTGTCACGGGAGGTGTGCAGTGTTTGGCACAAGTCCAAATTCAGCACTGCTCGCCTTAAACTGTCAGTTTCAGGCAACAATCTTCAAATGCGCATTCCCACGACAGGGTGCATTTCACTCCAGTGGTCATATTCTCTTCACTTTCACATAACTGCAGAGGACGTGATATAGGATGAGAATAATTGGTGTATGTTTTATATGTAGGTGACTGTCCGCGGAGCTGTCCACGGTCCTAACCATACACTGTGGTGCTGACTGCTGTCAGCTCCCGTGCGAGGTTGCGCACAGGTGCTGCAGGGACAGATGTGCATAGGACTTTGTACTTATATTTCTATCACATAGAAAGGCAGGATAAATGTCACATTTAATTCTATTTAGGCAGTGGCTATTTTGTTTCGTTAAAAAAAAGGTCACTATAAATTAATGTTTAATTGCGGTGTTTTCTGTGTTAAAGAAGATTATTGAGTGAAAATACAGAAATGCATACCCAAACAGCTCATGGGGAATGACTCTGAATCAGATTTATGCGTGTCTGCATTGATCGTGCAACACTGGGTAAATTAGCACCAAGGTTTCAAATGTGCAAAATTACAGATGCAATCTCAGCCCTTGGAATTGCTTTTAGCCGTGATAAATTGTGCTGCGTGTGCAGACCTCACCTATTTGCATGTTCAACACCCATAATTTTGCGCACTCGGGTGGACACACCCCAAATTGCATATTCATGAAGGCCAACGTGTTAAATGGACAACACGTGCTATTTTGCACATTTGAAAGACGCAATCCTCAATGCGCACTGTTAGTAAATCAGCATGCACATTTTTTGGGAGCTATGGTGTTTGTGTATGTTTTTACACACGCAAAGCTCTAGTAAATCAGGCCCTTGGTGCTTTACTCTCCTGCAAAAGTACTGGCTTCACCATACGCCTCTGTCCAGTCATCTCATGACTCCATCAGCTCTTGCTTGACATGTCTCAACTCATAGGCGAAGCGCCCACTGCTAAGGTAAGTGACACCACATGCAGACACACTAATGATGGTCGAGGCAAGCAAGTCATTGAAAGACAGGAACTTGAGGGGGAGTGAATGCCATTTTCTCCAGCTGTAGAAACATGTTGGTCTGTAGCACAGGAACTGTGAAGTTTGAGATCAGGACAGATGGTACAAAATTTACTGTTTCTACTTCAAAAAAAACAAAAAAAAAAAAAAGAAGCAGCAGTGATGAGCAGGATATCAATGACCACCGTGGTCCACTGAACACATGACTGGTAATGCAGTGCAGATATCCTGGTCAAGTTGGAAACTTCAAAGCGAAAAGCAAAGATAATTAAAGAAATCATAGATGACACCATGACAGACCAAACTGGACTGCATTCATAAATGGCATACAGCAGCAAAACTTCAACACTCATCTATTTGTATGTTCTTAACTGAGTTTAAATGCATGTGGAGATGCTGCTTTTCCAAGGTACAAATAATGTGTAAATCAATGAGAGACGCTGTAAAAATCTGAATTAAAAATTATTCTGGATCCACATCTGCTCAAAAATTGAACTAACTTCTTCTAAGACCCAAAGCCTCTCACTGAAATCCACTCGTGTCTTTTCGAGATATCCTGCAGACAATCGAACAGATAGACAGAGCAAATAGGGGTGAAAATGTTACAGCTTGGTGGAGGTATAGTGAATTAATAGACTCTAGAAAACATATATATATAGTATATTTATAGGATTATCAAAGGTGCAAACTTTACTAGTAATCATGCAAAGTGCCAAGCTGGTGGAAGCAATGCTTAAGGTCCTCTTTGGCCACTTAGATAAGGTGTGCACATTTGGGTCAGAGCTGCCACATCCCAATGGCAACACCTTGCCATCACACTACTCTCAACTCTCATGTGGGATAAACTAGATTAATGTTTTTAAAGCGACTAGGGTGTCAATCCTGGCACTAATCCCTGTTGGAACATGAACCTAACTTGCATGTTTTTGGTTTGGGGAGGGTGGAAATTGGAGTCTCTAGAAGAAGCCAATGGACAAACAGGGCGAACATGCGGAGTCCACACAGAAAGGAAGTGGACTTTGGTGGTGGAAACAAACCCATGACCTTCTTACTGTGAAGCAAGAATACACTCTATCTGCCATCTTGCTCCTTGACTTGTCTGCTTATTTGAGCCATTCTTGCCTTTACACTGACCTAACCACCACCTGCAGGCTTTTTATGGCTCAGCGTTTCTGCTGCACTCTTTCATAAATGGCTTGTCAACACCAGGTAACCCATCCCAAATTCCTCCTCACCTCCCTCTTTTCCTTCTCAGCCCTGAACTCAGGCAAAGTTTCCAAGCAGAAGATGAGGATTGAAATTACAATAACCAGGATGCTGATGATGGCAATGATACGGGCTCCGCTGGAGGACTCTGGATACTCAAACAGCATCCAGATGCGCTGCTGTAACTTGTTGTTGGGTAACGGTCTCTCCTCTATCTTGGGGAAGCCTTCATCCGCCTTGAAGTGGTCGATAATCTCATCTCCAAGCTCATAGAAGTGTAGTTCCTGAAGGAAAATATCCAGAGGGGTGTTGGCAGGTCTCCTTAGCCTCCCACCTGATTGGTAGAAGTACAGGATGGCATCAAAGCAGGCACGGTTCCTGTCTAAGAACAGTTCATTCCGTATCGGGTCGAAATAGCGAAGTCGGCGCTGTGGATCACCCAGCAGCGTTTCTGGAAACCGGGCGAGGGTGCAGAGCTGGGTCTCATAGTGCATCCCTGACACATTGATGGTCAAACGTTTAGTCAGAGTCCTGCCACCCCTCCGCTGGGAGCAATGGGGGTCCCTCCTGACCTCCACATGTGAGTCATTCATATTTGTCCCTTTCTCCAACTTCTGCTGGTCTTCAGTGTACTTGTGTTCATCACCAAATTCTTCAGTTTTCTCATTTTTATTCATTTTCCCTCCTTCTACCACACCTCCTTTGACTTGATCATCTGTCTCTTTGCTGTTCTGTTTCTTGTCTTTCATGGTTTAAATTTGTTGTCTCTGGAGAAAAATTGACTTCAGCCTGGCAATAGAGAAGAAACAGAAAAGGGGAATATAAGTGGAAACATACACAATCACAAAATGGTAAATGGACTGTATTTATGTCGTGCTTTTCCATCTGATGCAGACGCTCAAACTGCTTTACAATAATGCCTCACACGCACATTCACCTATTCATACTCACACTCAGGGTGCTGCCATAGATGGCGCTCAACCCCACACCGGGAGCAACTTATGGCGAGACCAATGAAATGGCTGAAAGTGCGTTTCTGTGTGTGGCCGTGTCACGCAGAGTGCAGACCAAATCAGTGGGTGTGTCTTGAAGCGTATTCAGGCATTCAGATATGGGCTGCCGTGACATACATCACAGAAGCCAAAACAAGCTGCTGCAGGTCTAAATTAAGCTTAAAGCAGGGTACCTTTAATGTGCACAGACATGTTATTATGGGACATTGAGGATATAATTGTAAAAGGTAGATAAAAACTGATTTTTCCCAGCACAGGGCTTGTACAATAAATGTTATCATCTTGTAATTATCCAACTTAAAAGGGAAGACAATGAGGACAAACTGATTAAAATCTGGTGAATTTTGATGAATCAGATCAATTGAAAAAGCCACTTTGTTTCGCCTATGTCCTACCCCATAGATGTGTCTGCCACCTACTGGAGCGGCATCCGAAGAACAACTTAAGCTACCAACTGTAGGCTGAAACATGATGTCCTCTATGTCACCAAATAGGGGATGAAATGTACAACAGAATGCATAAGTAAAACCAGAATTAAGTGATGTCGTATGTCGAATGTGTGAATGGGACGATAATTAAACTTTTCAACACTGCAAATTACTCATGGCAAAGTCAAAACAATGTTCTGGAACCTTTCGAGACATTTGAAATACAATTGATTTGAACATTGTTCCAGGGAAAAGGAACATATCACGTGCTGTGCTGCCACCTGCTGAACACTGGCACCTGCTGGTTGGTTTAGGAATGTGCATCCATATCCAATTATGAATTTAATATTTGGAGGCTACAGTCAGCACAGGGTCTGTACGTGCACTAGCACTTATGCTGCTTGTAGACATTCTGGCCTCTTTAGATAACTGGCCTTGGTCGTATTATAGCTCCTCTATCCAGATTGATACTATATGCAGGATTTAAAACATTTTCAGAGATGTTGGTATTTGGCATCACTGCTGTCAGCTGATGAGTAGAGAAGTTTCAAGAAGGAGAAACCCACTCACAGGAGTTTTGAAATTATTTTCCAAATAGTGGGATTTTTTTCCAATATATATTTTACAAAAGTTGCAGCAAATCCAACAAGTATACAATGAAGACAAACTCAATGCTCAAGACATGCCATTGAATTTCAGCATACCTTATTACTTTATTTCAGTCATGATAAATTGAAAAGTTGTAAAACTGGAGGGAATACTTTTCGAGTGAGGAATTAACTTGTTGGTTTGAAAACCCCTTGGCAATTTACTCTATATTTACCTCCGCCAAGGAGGTTATGTTTTCGGTTGCGTTGGTTGGTTGATTGGTTTGTTTGTTTGTTTGTTTGTTTGTTAGCAACTTTACGGAAAATGTTCTGGACGGATTTTCATGAAGTTTTTTTGCTAATAACCCTGGATCGACAGAACAAATGATTACTTGTTGGGAGTGAACCGGATCATATTCTGGATCCAGGAATTTTTTTAAATCCTGAAAATCCTTATCTCTCATCATTGGCGAGATTTAAAAAAAATTCTTATCTCCATCAATTCTTGAGCAATTAATATGACATTTGGTGGAGACATGTAGAGTGGCAACCTCTATCACCATACCAAATTCGGTCCAAATTTGATCCAGAATCCGGATTTGACATCGAGCATTGAAAACCCCATTTAACATCTTTAAAAGTTTTATAATTCTGAAATCCCATCAGATACAGTTCAAGTTCATTGTGCCTGGAGAGGATCCCATGGGCAAACATTCACCTACATTTCATCTGGGTCTCCTCATTCTTCTGGATCTGTTGATATGAAAAAAGGTTTTAGCAGGGGCCGTGCACATATCGCGTTCCTGTGAGATAACTAATAGTGCTAGAGACTTTTAACAAACACCATTGTGTTCCTGAGACAATGCAAATTCACTAATGTGCAAACAGATTTGAGCTATCTTTAATAGTTAGTAA
>OMMV01062104.1:0-10559 GCA_900302635.1 Chatrabus melanurus
AGGTATACCTATGATGAAAATTCCAGGCCTCTCTCATCTTTTTAAGTGGAGAACTTGCACAATTGGTGGCTGACTAAATACTTTTTTGCCCCACTGTGTATATATATATATATATATATATATATATATATATATATATATATGTATATATATGTATATATATGTATATATATGTATATATATATATATACACATATATATATATATATATATATATATATATACACATATATATATATGTATAAATACACATATAAATAAAAGAGGCAGCTTCTTTACACAAACATAAAAATCAGAAATTAAATTAGATGCGAGTGCAGCAGGAATCCAATCAGAATCTTCATTAAGGCAAAAACAAACAAAACTTCAGTACAATATAGTATGGCACAAAAATCCTGTCCTCTGTCAAGTACGGTTGTTAGAAAGTGTTTTGGCGTAACTGAACAATGTTTGAAACTGTCTACATAACGAACACACGACATAAACAGACAAGATTTTGCTCCAGTGCAAATCGTTTTGAGATGTGAAGCGCTGAAGAATGGTTGGAGCAAATCAGTTACTTCCGATTACTGGCTAACCTGATTGCATTCTTTACCACTTTGCCATCAAATTCCATCATGAATCTGACCATACGTATAAATTCATCAAGTTTTTTTTTCTCCTCAGATTATCAAACCGTTAGCCCATTTTGGAAACTTCAGTCATCACATTACCGCTTTCAATGTGTTATAGGACAGGCTGAAAACAATGAAAACCTGCGTTACCTCCTTTTCAGACATGCTATAACATTACAGGCTTAATCTTGCAGTTAAACACGATGTTAACGGTGAACCCATCAACACTCACGTGTTACTTAAGCTGGATGTTGGGTTTTATGGTTTCATTAAGTTGTATCTTCGGCACAGATGCTGAGCGGCTTGTGTCATTTTTGTGTCAGATGATGGCCATTTTAAAAAGTTGTACGCCATTGAAATTCCTTCAAAAGATGCTAACTAGATCGCATCTACCACTTCTAAATTGGCATATGTGATGAAAGTAGAATATAAAGTGTAAACACTTCATAGTGATTAGTTTGTACATCCACCCAAACACGTCTTGGCATCTGATAATCTTGTATTTTTGACACAGTTACTGTGTGATCTGATGCGTGTATGAAATTCGACAAAAAATGTTACCAACTAACTGTGCC
This sequence comes from Chatrabus melanurus, assembly GCA_900302635.1. NCBI lineage: Eukaryota > Metazoa > Chordata > Actinopteri > Batrachoidiformes > Batrachoididae > Chatrabus > Chatrabus melanurus. Next base: position 1,190 of record OMMV01062104.1, read on the forward strand.
GAGATGATGAAAGGAGAGACCATAGAGCCAATTTGTGGTACCGTTACGGCATAAAGTGCATCTTTGAAGAGTGCTCAAGAGTTTGTTCGGAGGGAAAATAATGTAGCTCAAGTGTGTGCTCGTTAAATTATTATTATTTTTTCCCCCCCAATCAACAGGCCTGCAACGTGGATAATTAAAATAAAGCAATTGAAATATTTATGATATTTATCGAGTTCCTTTTGCATCCATGATGTTTATTGTTCTACAATATTAAAAAAATACATCTTGAATAAACAAGTAGAAGAATGACTGTTTAACAAAATATAGTAAAAGCAACTACGGTAACTAAAAAGAAGAAGGCTAGTTTATTCTGCTGGCTGAGTTTGGTGGTTGTGTGATCTCGTGTCCTGTGCTCTGAGGTATATTTGTAGGAAGTGAATACACCCTTATTTGCGAGGCGAGTTGTTTAGCAGGTAAGACGGTGCTGGCGGCGTGGACGTGGTTGAAAGTGCTGTAAACAGAGACCCGTAGGGCTTTTAGGGCATTGGCTCAGCATAAGAAGCATGACCTAGACTTGGAAAAACCTTTCAAATTAAAATGAGTAACACTGGAGTTTTAAAATGGGGAATTTGAAAACAAACGATGATGTGTTGCTGCTTTTTGAACAGCTTGTTTTGCACTGGAGTAAAACTGGAAACCTCGAACATCTATAGTTTGTTAGTTCTGTATTGCTAATACGTCGTTTTTAAGCATACACGTGCCATTTTTGTGCCTCTGGACGCCTCAATCAGTAGTTGTAGAAATCATCACATTTTCAGAGAGGTGCCTAAGGATTTGGACTCTAATCTGTGATGTATTTCCAGTTTGCCCTTGGAGTTGTTCATTTATAATCATTTGCGACGAGCACTGTAGATACATATATTCATTTTTTACTGTTGTTTGTATGATTACTGAAACTTGTTTGCTGAAAAAAAAAAAAGTTTTGATTCTGAAAAGAATTACTGTGACTTCTGTCACAGCCATGTCATCTCATTTCTAATTTTACAAAATACATTTGCATGTATCACAGATTAGTCAATTTTATCAACACTCTTCATTTGAGATTTGATACATGGCAGATTGACGTGACAAAGTGTGTAAGTATAACAAATCTAAATGCTGAAATTAATGCTAGTCCCCATTTACAGATAATTTGCAAACATCTTACATTCTTTTTTTTTTTTTTTCCCCAGCTGGGATGTAGTAGTATTTTAGGACTGGGCATATTGCATGAATGTGACCTTGTCCTGAAGCGCTTTCAGAGGAACGTAGCATGGTCTGGATCTATGTTATCCATGCTAGCCAGGATAGCCTTCTGGTCCTCCCGTAGTGGCCGGCGGTACAGCAGAGCAGAAAAGCGCGTATATGGATCGTGGAGGATAGGCCGCTTCTTCTTCTTGCGGAGGTAGAGAGCTTCTTCTGGCTGGAGTACCTGAGAGGTGTAGGCCTGCTGGGTCTGAGAGGTGGAGACACCTGGAAGCGACAAAAACAAACACAGGCCAAAGTCTGAGGATATGGAGCCAAACACGAGGCATGGGAGTGCTGGATATAGGCTATGTTGTTGACCAATGCATTAAAATGAATGATCTTTAACTATCTTAAGGCACAATCTCATTATAACGTTGACCCCAGTGTTTGGTGAACGCAGGGCAAAGTCGAGAAAATTGGCCAAACGTCAGTATAAAATCACATTACCAGAGTTTGGTAGCGAACCTCTAACGCAGCTCAGCGTTCCACAATGTGGTGCTAGCGGAGGTGGGCGTTAGCCAGCGCGCCATTAGAACAAGCGGGACTTTTGCCAACTTGGCAACGTGCGGGAGAAAGGGGGGGTCGACACACCGCTGTCCAGTGATTCTGAGCAGGCAGGGCGAAGCAGCACCAAAACGTTAGACAGCGTAGACGATCGCACCAGTAACTTAGGCTCGCGGAGGCTAGCGTAGGGAACTTGGTCGTAGCGGAGATTAACCTTTCTCTAACGGCCCCCAATGTAGCCAGAGGTACACCAACAAACGGCGAGAAATTTTAAATATGTTGAAAATTTTTGGACGCGGTCGACTTTCATCAGCGTAGACGGGCGGAGGCTGGTGGAGGCCAGCGGGCACCGACATTTGCAAATAGGTTCGGCTACGTTGGCCCAAACATCTTTGTGAGATTGCGCCTTTAGCGTTCATAAATCCCTGGCAGAGTAAATTCTAAAAGAGAAGTAAAACAGGATGATTATTCCCACCTGCTTTCTTTCTCATCTTGGAGTTATTGTTGTTCACCGTCATCTTCTTGGTCTTTTTAATACGTTGGTATCTCAGTGCTTCAATCCTCTCAGACCCTGAAAGGGCACTCGGCGCACCTCGATGTTTTCTGTTTAAAAACAAAACAGAGAGGAGGGGGGGGAAAAAACAGGTAACTCCAGGCCACACACAGTCAGTGAAGTGCTTAGCATTCTGCCTTGTGGAGTGCCACCCACACGATCAGAAACGCACACAGTTTCAAAGCAGTGCTGCTCGTGCTAAGCAAGAGGTGCACCGCATTGACAAAGGAGCGATGTGAGTGGTAATACGCGTACTCTGAAATGCAGCAAAAGAGGTTTTCAAAGGTTTGAACAACAAACCTTTATCTACAAAATTAGTTCAGAAATCCGGCTTGTGTATTAAAATGCTTCTGGGATTCTGCAGCTCGAAATTTCATTGGCCTTTAGGGACATCTAAGAGATTTTTGTTTTTAAAGTTTAAAGAAATGCATCAATTCCTGATATATCCAGTTACACTTTGGTGTAGATCACCAAAGTTATTACTATTAATTAGGTGTAGCAAAAATCTAGACTGAAACGGGGACTAGTTCAAACACAAAGCTAGATTTTACGACTGATGACGAGCTTTCATATAGTTCTTCACAAGATTGCATCTACAGACCTCCCTCCCATTCACTGAGGCACTTGTAACTTGGCAGCCCACAGATTTCTGCCACAATCACACACTTGCTTCTCTCAAGGCACAGAAAACAATTAGCATTACAGAGAGGCCATCTTCCCACCGTGGCTGCAGAGAAAAACCGAAGGTCGTTAGTAGAGGGGAGGAATCACAGCTGAGCAACAAAGCATCATCATGTGTTTTCATAGACATGGATACTGTCTACAATGGGCTTCACCATGCTGACAGGGGGAGAGATGGCGGGAGGGGAAAATGACTACTCGGGAACAGTCACATAATGAAAAATAAGCCAAAGAAAAGCGAAGCACTAGGACAACAAATGTCACAAGAATTTATCCATATAATTGTTTCTTTTTTTGAAACGGAAGAGCAATATTTAGCGATGGCATGCATGGCAGTTTGCACATGGAACACGACTTTAAAGGGGAATACATTCAAAAGCACTTCATAGGGTAGTTTACTCAAACAATGGGGTCCACAACACCCCCTCTGCATGCCCTCCATCTGCATGCCCTTAGCAAAATCTTTGTTCCTTTAGGATAAAAAAGAAGAAGTGCAAAAGCTGTTTTGGCAGGACACTTGCTTCTCATGGCAGTAAGAACTGTTCTGCAGTCCAAACGTACAAGTGCAATTGTCTACTTACAGTATATTCATGCTATATACAGATGCTTTAAAAAGGGGTTTAGGACCATGTGTCCACCAAGACATTGACAAGTTTTTAAGTTATCATATGTAGACAGACACTTGTGGGCTGGAAATCTGCTGGGGGTTTTTTTGCAAAATGTTGCAATGCTTTTTTTTTTTTTTTTTAAACCTCCTGAAACTGGTACTCTGAGAACAAAACACATGCTAAGCTTAAAGCACTGCCAGGAACATGCAGCAGACATTTCCACGTCATTGTTAACGACGAAGCAATACAAACTCCACCAAACTGTAAAAACATGGTTCCAAGTGGACACATGGCCTAAGGTGACTTCATAATGCCAATCTTGCAAAATATTTCTTGGAGATAAAAGGTCCAAAATATTTTCAATTGGTGTCATGTAACATAAGCATCTGTAAAATATATACAGCATAATGGGTCACGCTTGAGAAGAGTGCTAAAAGTGATTTGACAAAGTGACAGTTTGGAAATGAGGAGCGAAGTCCACACAGACAACCCATTTTATAAATGCACGGTACCCAACACCCTGGAATACTCTTGGACAGTCAATCAAATATTTGTGAATATTGTTTTAAAGCTCCCCAAAAAAGTCATAGGAGGTGAGAAGAGCATGATTGTGAAACAGGATTTATGTGGATGTAACCTGAGTTCAGACTACACCAGGAATGAACAACTATACACCCTGAAGAGCCAACAGTCTGCTGGCTTTCATTGTAAAGGCGCACTCACACCTAGGCGTTTGGGCCAACGTATTTGCATTTGACGGTGATTGCTAGCCTCTGGTAGCCTCTGCTGGCCTTCGCTGGTGTTCGCTGATGAACACCGACCGCGTCCAAAATTTTCAACATGTTGAAAATATTTCGGCGATTGCCGATGTAGCTGTGGCTTCGTTGGAGACCAGTAGAGAAAGTTAATCTCCGCTACGACCAAGGTAGCCTCCGTTAGCATCCGGTAGCCAAAGTTACTGGTGCGATCGTCTATGCTGGGTGCTGTGTCGCCCTGCCTGCTCAGAATCACTGGACAGTGGTGTGTCGAACCCCTCTCCCGCACGTTGCCACATTGGCAAAGGTCCCGCTTGTTCTAATGGAGCTCTGACTAAGGCCAGCCTCAGCTGGGCTCACGGTGTGGAACGCCGTGCTGCATTTGAGGTTTGCTACCAAACTCAGGGAACGTGATTTTTGCCGACATGTGGCCAATTTTCTCTCCCTTTCACCTCGTTCACCAGTCGCTGGGGTAAAAGTAGTAGTGTGACTGCGCCTTAACCGATAACCTCGGCAGACGATTTCCCTGATGAGTTCCTCCTATCAACTCAAATGGCGCTAACCACTGAAATCACCTGCTGGTCATGAATAGGAAAAAACCCCACAGACTCTTGTGTCTTTCACAGCACATAGTTGTCAGTCCCTGGGCTAATTGGTGATATTTGCTCTTCATGTAAGAACTAATGAGTAGCATGAAGATATCAATTAATAGATTGTTGTCTAGCTTCCTGTTAGGAGACAACGGACAAAACTCCTTCTGTGCTTGTGTTTTGGAAGAGAGGCAGTGTTATATGTATGCACAGTGATGCCCGAAAACGTCAATTATTGTTTCATCTGGGGTTGGGGCGATGTCTACAATAAAACATCGCGATGGAGAATGAAATCGTCCAACTGCCCAACCCTAATCTCATCAGACCAGAGAACCTTCTTCCAACTGACTTCAGTCGCCTATGTGGCTTCTAGCACAGTCTAGGTTCGTATATAATGTATACCGTTTGCATTCTACCACAAAGCTCTGACAGATGAAGCACTCAAGCAAGAATACATAGACTTTCCAGTTTGAGCCACTGACGCTTGTATCTTTTTCAGAGTGGTGGCCTCCACCGCTCGTCTTCCTGCGTGATCACTCAGTTTTTGAAGATTTATAGCTGTACCATACCCTTTCCATTTTTAATGACTGGATTAATTAGGCTCCAAAGGATACTCAGTGACTTGGAGATTTTCTTGTAAGCATCCCCTGACTCGAGCATTTCAGTCACCTTCACATGGACTTGCTTGGAGAGTTTTTGACTCTTCGTGGTGTAGACCAAGTTGAAACAATCACATCCCACTGAATTTATACTACAATCAATCAAACCTTTCTGAATAAAAACAAGTAATTGGCAGAGCCGGTTTAAGGTTATGTGATCACTATTATCTGTCGGTCTGCTTGTAGAAACATCTAAAAAGCAATGGAGGGATTTTGAAATGTTTTGGGGACTCAAGGCACCACAAAAATGCTTTACATCTGTGGACACCTAACTTTGGCCTGCTATTTTAGACATAGCCTGGTGACAAGGCTGGTCATGATGCTATCAACTCGCCTTTTCAACATTGAAGAAGGAACAGTTAATACCATTTTAATGGCAGCTAGACTTGAAGACTGTGGTGGGACTTTTTCCATAAACTCTAACTGAGCTGATCTGGAGAGAGCACACTTCTATCAATATATCCATTTCCCACTGTTTATCCAGGTTGTAGTGGCATCAAGCTAAGTAAGGTAGCCTGGATGTCGCTCTCTGCTAAGACAAAGCAGAGGTACAACTTTGATTTCTTCTCAGATATATGAGCTCCTCATCCTGCCGGTCATGTTAAACATTCTCATCCTGTGAAATTAACTGATGTTGGCCATTCGTACCCTTGATCTTATTGCTTTGGCCACTACTCAAAGCTCATGACCATAGGTGAGGGCTGGAACACAAATTGACCAGTGAATTGAGAGATTCAGCTACTGGCTCAGAGCAAATGCAATCTGTGAATTGCAGGAGCATTAAGCAGAACAGAAGTTAGAAGCAAGTCCTCTATAGGCCCTGAGGTCCATTAGTGACCTTGCTTATCGCCAGATTCCGAAGTGTGAAGCGGATGAGTCTATGACACCCACTGGATAAGACACCAGTCCGACGCAGGCTACTTCCCCAGCCAATTCCAGTATCCATTTACAGCTGGGTAAACTGGGACAATGCAGATGAAGTGTCTTGTTCAATGACACACACAGGCAGCATGATGGGGAATCAAACCCAGGTCTATGTATTAGTAGCCCAACTCCTTATTCCACTGATTTACCTGCTCTATTTGAGTAAAATTTGCACTGTAGAGCTTACTTTATTGGAACTATCAAATGTCTTCAAATAGAATTTTCAGTAAATTAAATATTTTCAGAATGTAACAGTTAAAAAAAAAAAGCAATTAGGAATTGATTGTGTCAACTAATATAGTTCAGTTGGTGAAAAGTTGTGTTCTTCTGCCTCGCATGTGCTGAATGGTAGCACAAAATATAGTATGTTACAGATCAATGTGTGTCATTTGCTGTGTTTGCTTAAATCAAATGTGTGAACCAGGAAATATATTTGAAATGAAGAATATGTTATAATGATTTCAGGCTGTTAACACTAACTAGACTGACACAACAGCAGTAATACCTGGGGTGAGGCATTTCTACATAAAGCTGCACGCGAAGGTGGTCAGTTAGCAAACCACTCAAGCATGAAATCATGTTGGTGATACCTCTCTGACCTCAGCTCTTAACTAACAAGACGGCATATGCATACCAGTCAGAAGAATGCATACTTTACTGAAGACTGCAGAACTCAAAATGCATAACCACTTTGAGAAAAAGGGAATAAAACAAAAGAACAGAAATGAACTACAAAAATTCACTGAAGAAAGAAACATATGAAACAAAGACTCAGAGTCTTGTATTCCCCTTTAAAGGACGAGGTGATTAAAAAAAGTCCCACCTGCTAACCCCCCCCTTTCAGACATGGATCCAACCCTTACCTATTGCGGTGTAGAGGACCTGGTCACAACAACGCTGCCCAGATAGCTGAGATCAATCAAAAACAAAGCAGGTAAGACTCCAGGAGTCATCAAGAACCACCATACTGCCCCTAATTCATAATGATGGAGACATTGCAGTACATGAAAGCCGGACAGGCCCTGTGACACACTTTGCCCAACAACCTTCCCTTGGTAGTCAGACCTGGGGGAATCCTGGGATATATTAAGTGCTAGTAGAAAGGAAGGTTATAGAAAGACAGGTATGGTAAGAAAAAATCTGGAAGGGTGGAAGGTAGGGGAAAATTGGTCACACAGTCAGGTTACTAAGGCTGAGGATGGGCCGCAGGGCCTGCCGAGATGAACTCTTCTTAAAGCATCCTTCTGCATGACAAAGGCATCTTGAAACAATTGCAGCTAGACATAACAATGGATATTTGGTTTGCATGGGGAATCAATTGGATGAATATTATGGGAATCCTCCTGTTAGGTGAAAGCAAGGTAACGCATGATACAGATGGAAAAACAGCGATCCAGTGGTGATGTCTTGCTGATTCCCAGGCTTTTAGGGGCTTTTGCCGAAAAAAATTATACAGTGCACTGAAAATGCCATTATTCTTCAAACATTCTGTAGCCCCAAAAGGTCTGAAAAGTCATCTGTGAAGCAAATTCATTGTCTTATTAATCAACAAGAATTTCAGATATTTAGGGATGCACCAATTTGCTCTTATACGTAGCTTTAAGGACATTCTATATGTGAAGTAGCATTATGCCACAAGTCGCTTCTTTAATGTAAGGGAAGTCAATCATGCCCAGCATTTTGAGACGTGCAAATTTTAATATTATAAGGCTGAGCACGTTGCATTAAAATTCAATTAAGTACTAACTACTATATTTCCTCAGTGCAGACAAACCATCATGTTTGTTTTTCTAATACGTGTATCACAGTGTTACAGTCACTGGTCTTTTATAGACAGATATCTTACTGCACTGCAGTGACCAACAGGACATGTTAGTTAGAATTAATTCCAAGAGATGGCAGTAAAGCAACACTAAAGACCCTCAGCCCGATTTCATCCCCAATATGACAAATCGCAATGCTTTGACTCACGTTTTGGCATCACTGTAGACATCCCTCCATATCAGTATGTAATATGCAGGGAAAGGCATTTTTGCCATAACTGGAAGTAGTTGACAAACTTTTAGCAGTGTGACTGAGAGAAAGCCTAAATAGAACATTCCCCCAACATGAACCGCCACCCTAACCCAAATAGCAGTAAAACTAAAAGAGCATCACTTCAGATTTTCACAGGAATCCTATTTTGAGTGTGCCGCTCTATAGACACGGAGGGCACCTTACATTGTTGGTCTATTAATGTGCACGAGTGTCCTAACATGGTTAGATGACAAATGTTGTAAAACCTCAATGAAGAAGCTGCAGCGTTCAGATATGTTATGCAGTGGCGCTGTATAGGGGGGAAAAGTTAGGGCAATTCCAAGGGCCCCTGACTGACAGGGGCCCCAAAAAATAGGTAAAAACTAATATAAAATTATATTATATTATATTATATATTATATAAACCATCATCGAGTATATATATATTTCAAATATAATAATAAAATTAATGATTGCTTTGTTTTTACTTGTTTTTGGCAGTAAAAGTTAAATATCCCCATTGACCAAAAAGTAAACATCCATATTGACCGACCGACCACCCCCCTGTACCTGCATGAAATGGTTTGGTCCTGCCTTAGCGCACTTATCAGTGACAGTGTTTAGCAGGGTTGCCAGATTGGGCGGTTTCCCACCCAATTGGGCGGTTTTGCAATCTATTTTGCGGGCAAAAATGGGTTTGGGCAGTTAGCCTACTTTTGCATTCATTTGATTGAAAATTGTTTCTGAAATCGGATAGGCTAAGTAATTTTAAAGCTTGTTAATGATTTCAATGTGTTTAAATGAGAAACAA
>OMMV01062114.1:0-11799 GCA_900302635.1 Chatrabus melanurus
AAGAACATTTCAAACTTGTGCAGGTAATTGTGATATATGTATAGATGTGATGTCATGAAGCCAGTTCCAGATATATTTGTTTTTTTAAAAAATGAAAGAGATCTAATGAGGAAATGACCATAAAATGAAAAAAAAAACAACCAAAACCTTGGATCTGGAGAATGTTGTGAGATATTTATAGTTCTTTGTGATGTCATAAAGCCAGTTCTGGAAATACTGGAGAAACCTTCCTAAAAGGAAAAAGACACTTCCTGAAATGTAAAAAAAATAAAATTAAAAAAAAAATGAAAGAAAAGGATATAAGTAGGAAATTACCATAAACAGAAAAACTTATAAAGTTGGATCTAGATGTTGTGACATATGTATAGTTCTTTGTGATGTCACAAAGTCGGTTCTTGAATATTGGAAAAAGATAAAAGGAAAAAGAGATAAACAGAAAAGAAATTGAAAAGATTTCACATCAAGCTTGGATCCCCAACAAAAGGCCGAGTACACGGACCCTATTGGAGCTGCTTGTATTGGTGCATTGCTTGCGTGTGTTTTTCCACTGCTGTGATGAAAGTTGCATGCCACAAAGTTACACACCAAATAAACTCCATGAACCCAAAAGTTCAGAACTGAATGCAGGTGATTTACATCCAAAATTGTTTGATTCAACAGTGATAGAAAAAAAAAAAAAGTCAAATGTCTTAACGGTACTTAATTATAACACCACAATGCAGCTCAAAGTTTACCACTTTGAGTACATTTCCAATGATCTATACTCTGTACAGTAAAGTAATTTTGTTCTGTATAAGCAGGTTGATCATATTAAATTTTTCTGTTAAAAAAAAAAAAAAGAGGAAGATGGAAGTTCATGCATGAAACTTATTTTACAAAAGGTTTTCAAGATTAACATGAATTTAATGTTAAATGGAAACTATTAGCTTCTGAAGTAGTCATTAAATTATTGTGATGACCAAGATGTGGAGCCAGGACTTCATTTTATTTTTAAACTTGGGGTGTTTTCTTTGCAAAATTGGCATGTTTTAATTATTTTTGTGAACCATTCAAATATATTGATGAAAATTATGAACGTGTGTGCTGCATTACTGATTACCGACAATGCACTTTATTTTATACCATAATTATGCACTCTGAGTGCTGCTGTAGTTCTTAGAATTGACATTTTCATTCATGCATTAGTTTTTTTTTTAAACAGTTCTTATAACTATTATATTAAACATAGTATAGAAAATATCCTGTGAGGTATCGGCCAACTTTGAATTTGCCTTTAAGTTCCCTTCAAAAACTCAAAAAGCAGAAGCTGGGATGAGATCTTTTCTTCCCTGCTGTTGTTTTTCCTTCATGAGAAAAATCACATGACTTCTGGGAAAGTGTTTTACTCGTCTGGTGAGTTTACATAATGTGTGATTATAGATTTAAGGATACTGGATTTTGCCATAATTGTGATTTTTTTCCCCCCCTCCATCAGTACACAGTATTTTTTTTAAATTATGTTTCTGGAAAAGGGTGGTATGATAGAATCGAACATACAAGTTGGAACACATGAAATAGGTGAGGTAGAAAATAAATATGGAGGAATGAATCACTGATGTGTGAGTCAGAATTTGTGGAAAAACCTGTTTGAAAGGAAACATCGGCCTGAAATCCTGATGTTTGCAGGAAAATTGAAGAAAATGAAGGCAAAGTCATGATTTTTTGAAAAAAAATTTTTTTTTATGTGATGCAAGCAGAAAGCGTAGAACAGAAACTAGAGCTGGAGTGGAAATGTACACAGCTACGATCAAAACCCCAAGATCCGGCTGAGCGAGAACAGGTGAAAGTTTCCTAACAACACTGCGAGTCCTGACAAGACGCCGACAGTGACGCCGAGCCCAGGATGGGATCGCGGAACAGGGAGTGAGACTAGACCCAGAAAAACGGGATTCCACTCTCGGTGCCTGCTCACAGAGCAACATACCACTCCAAGAGTTTCCCACGAGAAAATCCTCCGGCGTTTTTCTGTCCAGGCCACAGCAGGGAAAAAGTCAGAAAAGAACACAGGGAGATAGATATATTGGTAGATACTAGATGAAGCGGCATGGGAAAACTATGGGCATGTTTTGTTTTTTGGTGGGGCATTTTGGGTGGGGTGGGGGTCTCATTGGGAGACTGCCGCGGAGAGATGCAGGCAGATGCTCACAGGGATTAAGGGAGCATCTCATGAGAAAAAAGAGTAGATAGGCATCAGCCGGTCATCAGCGGACCACAAAGTTTTCCTAACTGTCTACCAAGTTTTTTTCTTTCTCACCAAGGTTGGAGTGTGAAGCGATTAAAGCTACTGGTTCCATTAAAATGGCAGTATGAGAGGAGTTTGGGTTACTAAATAGCTCCCTGCTTTTATCAAAACAAAGGTCAAAAGGTCGCAAGGATAGGCCTAGTCTACATTAGCTGTCATGAAATATTGGCTGATTAAAGATAAAAGAATTTAAGTCATTCTGGGGCTTCATGGAGGTATGATGGTGTCAGGTCTGGGAGCATGTGCTGGTGCCGCATGGCGCCACATCGACCACACGATAGAACTGATCAGGGTACTGGATGCCAACCACCATGGCAAAAGTATCCATCTACCTCTCCTAGCCAAGTGATCCATGGGTACCCCATTGGCCTTTTCCAGCTGCTGAGGTCCTCAACACTGAGGGACCTATGTGGTTGATCATGCCCAGAGAAACACGCCACATGTTCCAAATATCACAGCTGACGTTCTCTCACAGTGCAAGTGATACTCCTCATGTTAGTCTCCCTAAGTAACCGTTTAGTTGACACAAAGTCATTCCAGTGGTACCCAAGGATCTTCCAGAGAGAGGTAGTACCAAAGACATCTAGTCATCTCCTTAGGTCACTGGTTGGTTTCCACGTCTCCCAACCGTACAGTAACACAGGAAGCAAAAGGACCTTGAAGACTTGGACTTTCATTCTCCTGCAAAGATATCTGAGTCCAGAAGCTCTTCTCAGGCATCTCTCAATCTCAAAGGCCAAGGACCCAGAGACATGAATGTCACCACCGAGATAAGTTCGACACTTTCACCGCATACAAATGCACTTCTGATTACTGAGTCCCGTCATTGAAGGCCTGGCTCTTAATCTTGACCCAGACACCCCCGAATCCTCACTCAGCTTCTCAAGTACCGCAATCAGGGCATCCACTAATTACGCAAAGACCGCAGCATCGTCTACAACGTCAAGGTCAGTAAACCTTTCCTCGCCAACAAGAGCAACTGAGTTGTTGGACTCTACAACTCCACCCAACACCTAGTCCATGCAAGTATTGAAGAGAATTGTTGCCAGAACACATCCCCGACCAATGCCAGAATTTACTGGGAAGAAGTCATAGGTGTCAGGTATGATGCCCTTTTATTAAGCATACCAAGGCGGTTATGTTGGTGGTGTTTGATTGTTCACAGAATTACGTAAAAGACAATTGCAATGAAACTCAGTGGATTCTGATCAAAAGATAGAATTGTAATCATTTGATATAAATAATCAATAACTGATTTAACATACACGCAACAACCTTGTTAATCCCAACACAAAATACTAAGATTTGTCATGAATATGTCTGACGCAAGACAGTTGAGTGACTAAATCCACTTTATGTTTGTTTTACATGTAGCTGTAGTCCAAGTATACAAACAGAATTGTAGAATATTCACGGGTGTGGCTGATCTGCCACCTCCCTCGCCCCTGCCACTGGCATTTCTTGCAACCCAATGAGGTAGGTGGTGTCGCCGGTGACGTGACTTTCTTCTTTCTTCCCTGTTCCCTCTAAACGCCTCCGTCCATCCCTCCCTGTTCCTATAAAGTCATTGCTGTCAAACCTGTTCTTTGTCTCCATTTATCAGCTGGATCTGGATGGATTTCTTCACTTCAACTCATCTTCTTCCTGCTTTGAATGCACATTAGTAGTTTTTTTTTTCTACCTTTGACAAGCACCTGCTCAGCAAAGATGCCCTTGAGCAACGGCCCTAACTGTGTCTGACCCTGACCGCTGACCTCTCTGCGGAGGGACCAACTGAAACGACAACTTTACACCAACAGCCACACTGAGACAAGTTTCTGACTTGCTTTGAGACACAGAAAAAGTTGGGATGCATGTGAAAAGTTTCAATTTTCCACTCTGGCTAAAGCTAATTATTGTTTTCATTATTGATTGTTTGCCAAATTCAATTTTCTGCAACCCAATGTGGCATCTTTCAGTTGCTCAAATGATCTTCCCATCAGTCCAAAGAAAAGAAAAAGAAGCAAGTCCTATAATCAATCAATCAATCTACATATATGGGCCCGTTGGTGCCAATGCTCAGTTACCAAGCCAGCTAATGCTAACAAACTAGCTAACATGGGTTCTGGTGATTGATTAACGCATATTTTTGCAGACTGGGTGGTGGCTTGGGTACGGGTTTTAAAAACTATGATCGGCATATAACCGTGGCGCTAACAGTGTAGCTCACATTACCGAGCTATTGATAGCTACTCATTGGTGCTCATGGTGCTAACATGCAAATTAAATAATACTAAACTTTCACTGACTGAAAATACTGAAGATCAAACTTCTTATATTGTCCGTTAGTTCAAGTAACTGCACAGCAAGCCATATTATCTCAGATATTTGTAGTAAAATGCTTGGAAAGGAACTAGTTGTCTGTTAGCAGGCGCCTGCTAGCGCTGTCCTAGCGCCTGATTGGTAGCTGTCACTCAAGTTGACCATGCCTCTAATTATCCAAAACTTTATGGCTTAAAATAATGCAGTTGTCATGATCTGCACTGAAAACAGGCTGTAAAGATGTTTATTTTGCTGTAATGTTGAGATTTTAACATAGGGTTCTATGGGGATTGACTCACTTTTGGAGCCAGCCTCAAGTGGCCATTTGAGGAACTGCATGTTTTTGTCACTTCCGCATTGGCTTCATTTTTCAGCGCCAGCAGGTTGCTGCTTGAGCGTGACTGGGAATTGAGCCCAGGTTGACATATTGGTATCCCAACCGCTATCCCACTGCACTTCCTGCTCTGGATCAATCCAAAGACCAATTACATTTAGTTCACACTTCACAGTAACTAAAAACATCTTATATTCCTAGGCTTTGGCAAAAGCATGTACACTGTAAAAGTTTGTTCACACAATTACTCTAAAACAATAAATACTATTGTCTCATAAGTCTCAGAATTAAAAGGGCCTATAATGAGGATAAACTGATTAAAATTTGGTTAAAGTTGATGCACCTGATCAATAATAATAAAAAAAACAGGTTTGTTTTACTTTTGTAATATGCCATATGCCTGTCTGCCTTCTGGACATATCTGGACTTGTTGCAGGGAATAATCTTATCATCACATGCATGATGGGAATTAGGTGCAAGTACTGCTTTTATCTTATCAACATACAGCATGTGTGGTTTATGTTGCATGAGCAAAGACTAGGTCACCACCGGTGTTCCTTTGAGAAGCTGTAACCTGACAAACTTTGGCACTTTTTCCAACTTTTGGGAAAATTTCCATCACAACACTGATTCTTTGCATCTTATTTGCATAGTTTTGCATTCTCATGTGGTGTTTGGCAGGTTATCCACTCAGATGTGTTTGCTTGAAGGTTTACATTATGTAAAAGTAAATCCTAAACTGAGATTTTGTATTTGTGCTACTTTCTCTGACTCAGAGGTTGTGGTAAAGTCCCCAACACTGGTGCACACAGCACGGACCTCACCCACTTTCTTTTTTTTTTTTCTGCGTTTCATCTCTTGTGCAAACATAAGCAAAAGACACACTTATGCGTTTGCACATCGACATCCTGTTCCAGTGAACTACCACCACCATCATCCACCAGTAACACAGCAACAACAGTAAATTCCCCATTTTGGCAAGAAACAAACTTTAACTTTGCATAGAGTTTCTCAATCTGCTTGACATCGAGGTCGGGTAAATTATGACTCAGTGTCCAGCACCTGCACGAGGCTTCTTAACGGCATCCGCTTTTCACTCCTACAGGACGAGTCCTCCCGTTACAGCTTAGCGGTGGCGATTCAACGCTGAGGAGGATAGGATTCCATGGACAAATCCTATCCGGTGCACTTTTGCATCGATATAACCCGTATTTTTCTACTGAACCTGGTTGAAACTTCCTGGCATATGGTCTAGTTTTTTTTTACCCATCAGCCCCTCAAGGCTGCGGGAGGATTGTCACCACGTTTAGTATCTGTCCGCCCATCCCTCTCTTTCTGCACATTTTATTTTTGACAATATCCTTGGGCCAAGTTTGCAGTGAAGTCTGATTTTTGGGGTCAGAAGGCCAAAGATCAAGGTCACTAAGTGTTTTGTTAAGCAAAAATTGCCTGTGAGAGCAGTGACTTTTACCGTGCATACCCCAATTGTGAATAAATTCTGTATGTCTGCTACGTACCTGAACTCCAACAATCCTATTGGTTTTGGGGTTAGAAGGTCAAAGGTGAACGTCACTGCCTAGAAGTGGGTTTTTTTTAAACCACAAACTGCTTATCGGCACATTAATATCTGCTATACGAGCACAGACCCGATTGTTACCAAACTTGATACATATGTTACGCAGCCTGACTCTAAGAACATGATTGATTGTCAGCTCAAAAGGTCAAAGGTCAAGAAGGTGACTGGAACCCCCCCCCCCCCATGTGCATAAACACACCGGCAGTGTTGTGAGCAGGTTAACTGTTCCAGTCAAGTACGTAGACGCTGTTCTGTCCAAATTCCAGCTCTTTGATGACTCGACCATGTTGTGATTGTGATAAAGTGCGACACCACAACTCAGTGCTGCCTGACTGGTTCTGCATCTGTGTGCTGTGCATGTGTGTGTTTAACCCATCACAGACTGAAAGTGCATGATCAAACTTGTTCTGGATTTACAGAAAAGACAACACTTGTGTCTATATATGAGTGACACCGAAGAAAGAGACGGGGAGAGATGGAGGGATGGTGGTACCCATTCATCTTGATAAGTAGTCGATCATCTTACTCTTTCTGTTTGTCTCCGTCCCTTCATGTTGATGTTTTGTTTTTGTCCCAGTCCTCCTTCCTTTGGGACCTGTTAATCCTGTAGAGCCAGTGACGGCCAGCTGGGGAACAGCCCCAGTAGACTCAGTCTCACTTCTTCTAATCGTCTTGGCACAAACCATAAATATGGCAGCCTGCTGGAAAACTTGTCCGCCCGTGTCCTCGTGTACGTGCATTATTTCTGTGTGGGCAGGTTGTGTGTTTTACTTGACTGTCTGATCTGATTGTTGAAAAGAGTTGTAAGCAAAATTGAGTGACCGCGCAAGAATGAGACTCGTGAGGGAAGCCACCACAACCCCTGTAACACCCCTGAATTAGTTAGAGGCTTCTGTGGATGTGATAGGAGAAACTGTGCATAATGCAACTTTTGTTTCTTGCATAAACAGTTCGTGGTGGAGTGGAGCAGAGAAGGACTGTCTTGAAAAGAAGACCTGAAATTTCAGATGCAGTTTGCCAGAAGGCACATGGGAGACTCAAGCCTAGAGTTGAACTGCTGTCTTGTATTAGAATCCTTCTCTGTTCTAATGTTTCATTGAAGTTGTGACTGGTAAACAAAAATTGCACTACACACTTTCCCCAGTCTCATACACAGAAGCCTATAACTCCTTCAGCGGTCTCTTTGGTGGCTTCCCTCGCATGGTCACTCAGTTTTTGAGAACTGCCTCCTCCAGACACACTTACCATATACCACATACCATACTTTTTGCATTTCTTCACGATTGATGAAGTTCAAGACATATTCAGTGACTTAGAAATGTTAATTTATCCATACCTTCACTTGTTGAATGAAAACTGGCTCTAAAATTGATGATTTACTGTAAATTCATCAACATGTGCCAATAACTGTGTAACATATGTTTTATGTCTGTATTTTTTTCATTTCAATATGTGATTTTTTTTTTGTCTCTCTTTTTGTTGTTCAATAACTTTGGACATTTTATTAAACTAGGTAATTGTACCTGTGGGCATGAAGACAGTAAGGACTATGGCAATCTGACATTTGACCCCAATGACCTTGACCTTCACCCAAATGTTTAACCTCTAGCAAACCTTGCCAGGGCAATTCTGGAATCAACCTAAGTGTGTGGCACATTTAGACCAAATGGGTTTGAAAATCAAATTTCTTGACCTTTAAAAAAATTAATTCTTTAAGGACAGTTTCAGGGTCAACCTTCACTGACATACCAAGTTTGGTAGGAATCAGCAAAAGGACCTGTGAGGAGTAGGGTAACAACCAGATAGGCAGACACGACCTTGGCCACAATGATTGACGTTTGACCAATTTGACCTTGTTGGGCAGTTCCAGAACCCAACCCCAAATGTGTGCAAAGCTTGCCGCAAATTGGAGTGAAAAAGTCAAATTTGACCTTTGACCCTGGCCCCTGTGCTATTTTGAAACCCGTCTCCATATGTGTGCCAACGTTAGTGGACATCTGAAAATCAAAAATTTTGACCTTTCACCCCAATGATCTTGACCTTTGCCAAAGCAAACCCATTAAAGGCCCAGTCACACCTAGGCATTTGAGCCAACGTAGATGAACATATTTGCATTCGTCAGCGATCGCTAGCCTCTGGTAGCCTTCGCTGGCCTTCGCCGGTATTCGCTCATGAACGGCGAACGTGTCCAAATTTTTCAACATGTTGAAAATATTTTTGCCGTTTGCCAACATACCTGTGGTGACGTTGGAGACCGGTAGAGAAAGTTAATCTCCACTACAACCAAGGTAGCCTTTGTTAGCCTTCGTTAGCCTTCGTTAGCATCCATTAGCATCTGCTAGCCAAAGTTACCTTTGCGATCGTCTATGCTTGGTGCTGCTTCACCCTGCCTGCTCAGAATCACTGGACAGTGGTGTGTCAAACCCCTCTCCTGCACTTCGCCACGTCGGCAAAGGTCCCGCTTGTTCTAATGGAGCACTGACTACCGGCAGCCTCCGCTGGCCTCTAGTAGCATCACGTTGTGTAATGCCGTGCTGCGTTTGAGGTTCGCTACCAAACTCCGGGAACGTGATTTTTGCTGACATTTGGCCACCTTTCTCTCCCTTTCACCGCGTTCACCAAACGTTGAGGTAAACATCATAGTGTGATTGGGCCTTTATGCACATATCAAATTTGGTGGTAATCGGCCAAAGGACCTGGGATGAGTAGGGGAACAAAGAGATGGACAAACGTTGCTGAAATTATAGTATGACGTTAACGTCTTAAGCTTAGTTTATACTCTTCGTCAAGCCCCACAAGGTGCCCTGTCACTGGGGTCCAAAGCGCCGCGGCACACCGACAAAAACGTCATTCATGGCTGGTCCACATTGCGCCCCCCTGAGTAACAACATGCGCAAAACAAGCTTCAAGCCCTAAAAGCATCGTCAGCTTCACACTTGCATCAACACATCCTGTGCTTAGTGAAGTGTGCAGAGAAAACAGTCGGGCGTGTTTGTTGTCTCCACGGGCCCACACACTTTGTGTACGTGCAAATGCCTTTATGTGTTTGTGCGCGTTATCAAAGCCGTGCGCTTCCTGTTTTGTAATCTCCATCGTGCCCTTCCAGAACATGCCTGCCACTTGCTGATTTCAAAACAGCCCGTGCTGGAAAGCAGACCCTAAACTGTGCCCATTTGCTTGAAAAATCGTCACGTTTGTTAGCAGGATTACTTGATAGATATTGAGCACATTTTAATTGGACTTGGTGAAAATGTTGCTGCAAAAGATGATGTTAAATCTTGGTGATGAGCTTGCTTTCAGATGCAGAATTTGGAATTTGACCCAACAGAGTGCACATTTCCACTAAAACACCTTGTTGATATCAGTCTTAACAAATAAAGGACATCAGAGGGGTGATGCTAAATCCTGCATGTGTGCATAATAAATGTTTTTTTGGACTATAGTGATGTAATTTCATGGCATCTTTGTAATGTTACTCATACCATTTAATTAAAAATTATTTGCTGGTTGATTTAAGCTTTACATCGTCTCTCTAGTCCTATTGGTTGCAGAGATATCCTGGGAAATGCATTTTTCTGACTATTTTTTTGAGGACTTTGACCTTGACCTTTGACCGATCTGCTCCAGATGCTACTCATCTGGAGTCAGTCATGTAAGGAATATTCCTACCAAGTTTAGTGAAAATCTGCTCACCTGTTGTCGAGTTATTTTATGCACAGGCAGATGTACGTGCCCGATTACAACACGCTGCGCTACCGCTGGCGCGCAGGATTACAAATGAATCTGAATGAGTTGCTTTATCTGGATCTGCTCCAGAATGTACGTCTCTGCTCCAGTTCAGGCTAAACCTTTACCCCAACTTTTTTAGAAAATGCATTTATTTATTTTTGCATCACCGTGCTTCTGAGAACTTGCAAAATGGCGAAATTTGAATCATATTGTCGACAAATTAAATTTTGCAAGTAACAAATTGCAAGCGATGTGTCTGTTTGCAATTGCAAGTCAGTCTGGATCCAGATAGGCATGCAAGCCTCATAAATTTTTAGGTCTTGGCAGACCTATGAACTCTAAAAAGTGCTGCTCTTGTTTGTTTGTTAGAAGATTGCTCAGAGAGGAAGTTTTTTTTTATTTTTATGAAACTTGGTGAAAATATTACATGCTATAATATAAGAGAGCTTCTGATGATGATTCACATCAGAATAGGAATCCAGAGGAAATATGACGGTTTTGATCGGTTTTTTTTTAAGTTCATAAAAACCAGTGCAGTTATAGTGATTAAAAACTGCACAACTGATTGGACACAAATGAAACTTGCAGAACTCGGAACTGCTCGTCACATGTGCATGCGATTGAATTTTTTCGCGATATCTTATCAAAGACTTCATGTATCGACGTTAAACTTGGTACACAAGATCACGACACTCAGACCTCAGACATCTTCGACATTGGCCGTGTTTTGATTGTAATTGTGGCCACCAGGGGGCCATGTCTCTGAAACTTTGTGTATACAATATCTTGACAAAGCCTTTGTGTATCAAGGTGAAACTTGGCACATGTGGCCGCCGCACTAAGACCTCGAACAAGTTCGACATTGGGCACATTTCATTTCTAATTTTGGCCACCAGGGGACAGAGTCTATGAAACCTAGTCTGTATGAGAACGTGACAAGGTCTTCATGGATCATGATCACACTTGCTACTGTAGATTATACCTTGCATAAATTCGAGGTTGCACTCAGCAATGCAGGTTACGGTAATTGTTGACCTCATTAGTGTTCGTGTTGTGTATAAAAAGGTTGGGGTTTTTTTTTTGTTTTGTTTTTTTGCTGTAACAAAAACCCCAGTTTGAGAGGTCTTTGAGTTGGTTTGCATACAGATCCATATTTGTTTAATTGCTTTATCCACAAAACAAGCCGTCTCACAAAGACATGAGAACGCTCTTACCCTCTGCAGGCCTGCAGCTATTTAAATGCAGGCTTCTACGCAGACGAGGCACTGGGATTAGTCTCCTTTATTTTGCAGGTGAGTCACGCCTCCAGAAATGTAACATCATCCTGGATCATAAATTGCACGACACTAGGTTAGCTATCTGGTTCCACCTGTGCTTGTTCAAAGTGTGCATGTGTTTGCATATGAAAAACTCGTCCTCGCCCTGAAATGATCTGTCTGGACGCCTGCGCACCTGCACTTTACAACTCACCTGGCCCTCGTGCTGACACTCTAAGTGTAGCTGTGGGGGCTTTTCTGTTCGTTCTTGTTGTAGTGATGAATTTATTTCAGGCTGTGCCCATTGAGGTGGTTTCCCCAC
>OMMV01062190.1:0-11117 GCA_900302635.1 Chatrabus melanurus
ACATTTTGCCGTTAGTTTAAGGTCGATCGGATATAAATTGATCGCGTTATGACGAAAAAACGATTTTGACCTTTTCATGACCTTCACCTTGACATTTGACCGGATTGATTTCAAAATCGAATCGATTGGTCCTTAGAAGATGACTAATCATCCCACCAAATTTCATTCAATTCCATTCAGTAGTTTTTGCGTAAAGTTGTCCACAAGCACACATACATAATAACCAATAAATAAATACACGGAGGTAAAAACATAACCTTCGTCCAACTTTGTTGGCGAAGGTAATCAAAGTTAGTTTGACTGGGTTTATTTCATTCCAAGAAATAACGAGGAAAATCATCATTAAATAACCAAATTGAATTAAAAGGCAGAGGCTGAAGCTAGTTTATTAAGGCTACCCTTTCCAGAGCCACCAGATCACCAGACGAGTGAGGGAAGCTACCCTCACTCCCATGATAACTACAAAGGAGTTCTAGGCTCCTGTGGCTGGCATTGTCACCTTTCCACAGCTTCACAGTGGAATGGAACACAGAATGATTTTCTTTAAAAAAAAAAAAAAAAATCATGAAATTTCAGCTACAGTTGGGAGACTCGAGTCTCGATTTGATGCGTTTTCTTCACATAAGAAGTTACTTCTCTCCAAAGTAATCATGGAATGGTTTATCATGGAAAGCTAACACATGACCACATGATCACTGCTTTGGCAGAACTCCAGAAATGGCCCAAATAATAGACGTGCTGGAAAAGGCTCTGCTTAAGTTGACATGTTAATATTTCAGTTTATAAAGACATTTAATGCTTCTGAATTCAGAATGTACGGTTTATTAAGTGGAGAGCCAGAGAGGTAAAAAATGAATGCTGAGTGAGGATGGGAAAATATGGAAATATGATGAATACAGGAAATTGAGCTGCAGCCGTAAGGCTTTGAGGTGATAAACTTATCTCTGTTTCAACAATTTTAATTTAACAGTTGAAGCAAACAAAAAGACCATTTGATAACATTTTGCAGAGGCACGTTGGCCACTTAAAATGCAAGGCTTTAGCCTAGACTGTATGTAACAAGCCAGTCAAGGGACACAAACTTGATGTGACCACTCACTCTTCCTCTTCACCGGGTCCAACCCCTGGCACGGCGCTCAGGTGGGACGTGGTCTTGGCCAAGGCATGTCACGACTCGTGTGATGGGATCCACGAAGCGGAATAACCTGGTCCGACAAACAGTCCCCCACCTCTGGATGCCAGTTTTCCCCGTTTTCCCTGCCCAGACTTGACCGTCCATGGGATGTTGGGGAGGGACCGTTGAGGGAGATGTTTGGATTAGACCTGATCCTGCAGCTTTCAGCACTAGCTGGAGGAGAGCTGCAAAAAAAAAAGAAGAGGCATTCTATCAGCGAACTAAACTAAGATTCATCCAGGGCTTATGTGATTAAAAGGGGAAGAGGACAGCATCAATTAACAAAATCCCTCCCCAACATTTTCGCCAATATTTGTTTGAGGATGTGCTGTCTGCGATGTAAGCCCCTTTTGATGCCATCCACAAATATTTGATGTTTATTTCACTCGCGCTTCTCATAAAAAATGAACCCGTGGCTTTTAATGAGCATGGAAATTTAAAAGAGCACATTACTTGTGCGCGTTGTTAAACTGACATGTTTATGCTTCGATTATACTGGTTAGAACTGGCAACGGAACTGACATTGTCACCCAACTTCCTTTTTTCTTTCTTTTTTTTTTTTTTGGCTAGGAGTTACAATCAAAAATTCATTTGTAGCATTTGCATCAAAAGATAATCCTGTTTCATATTCTCGAGCCGGCAAGTAAAACGTACCAAACCTCGTATTTATGCACCGACTCAATGTGACCCCTGCTAAAATGTCACAGCAAGAGGCTCAGCCATTACAGGAAGAGGGTTTTACAACACCTTTGTGTACAGGGTGTCACCGTCTCATTAGCCCGACAATATGGTGATCTGACATCCCTGAGGGCTCCCGCCACTGCCTGAGACGCTTTTAATCTCGGTTGACACCGCTCCTCCGTTCATTGTTTCTGGCACTATTGTTCGCTCGCCACATCATCGGCGAGATAAAACCATGAACGTGTCGGTTACAATTGGCTCCCCTTAATTAGCTGAGCCAACAAATGTACAAATAAAGCCCGAACATGCACACAAGCCTTAATAAAAAAGGGAAAAAAAGCACATTCAGATATGACATGCAAACAAGTGTCGGCTCATAACCGTAGCCTTATTGCTGCATAAGTGCATCCTTAAAAGTTGCTTCTTCAACTGTTCAGCCTAATTAATGGGCCTGGAGTGGAGAGGGTGATAACCGCTAAACAGCGATTATCGGCCAGCGTGACACTCAATAAAGAGCCACTCTGTGCACACAAAAGCCTCGGCTGTATTGAGCAGCTAGTGGCAGGGAAGAAAAGATCAAGCGAAAGGTGCAGAGGAAAGAAAGTGCAAGAGGAGGAACAATATAGGTTAGAAAAGAGAGTGAGTGATGGAGGCAAGCAGTTGTTAAAACAGGTGGCTGAATAGATGGCGGTAAGAGGGGGAGAAGACAAGTTGAGACGGGAGAAAGGTCCTGTAGCCCCAATCCCCAAAGTGCAGCCAGATCAGAGGGTTTTTGCCAACTGCCGGGGTTCACGTGACTCCAGCCTTCGAAGACCAAAGGAAGTGGCCCCTGGGTGCATGCTACAAGTATGACGTTTCAAACAGGTTTTGCTTATTGCTGCAAAACCCCTGGGCTTCATTCGACAAAGACTTTGCCAAACAGTGTTGCTGGCTAGCAACACTGCAACACCGCTTCTTCCTCACCTCGACGTTTGCATTTTCAGTTGTAATCTGTAGTTCAAATCCTGCAAGTCATATTTCAGGAGCGTTGTCAGATCTGCCATCTCCCGCGCCATCAATATAAGCAGAGGATGAGCAGTTGGAGGAGTTCAGTGTCTCATCAGCAACACTCCTACACTCGGCCGCACATGGGATCAAACCGTCCAATGCTTCGGTACGGTGGGTTTCCACGTTCGCGATGTTCAACGTGATGCACACTGAACTGTAGGTTGATCGAAGCCTTAGTGATTTTGGGTTGTGGTGTGCCATTATGTGTCGTCATGAGCCCTCTGTCGTGACTTTTTTATGAAATATGAAGGAAAAAAAAAAATCATCCGTCATGTTGATGTGCCATGTTACATTGTGATGATGCATTGGTGCGTCTTGTCCATGTCTTGGCAATTTCATGACAGCATCCTGCTGGTTTGTGGCCATCATTAACAATACTCAAGACTCAGTCATGAACGCAACACTAAAGGGCCTTTCACACCAAACGCGAACTTTATGCCATTTTGCACTTACGGACGTGCTGAGGAGGCGGAGTTTTCTTTGTCACCGTCTTTCTGTTCTGGCTGCTAGAGTCGCCATGTTTGTTCAGATGCTGACAAATAACCAGCTTCTGCAGTTTGTCTTCTTTCTTCTCTGTGTTGGGCTGGACGCCACGATTCTACTGGCCGCTCGCATATACGTCACAGCGCGCTGCGGTCAAAGTTGAATTTGGTTGAACTTTGACCACAGTGCGCTGACGCAGAGCGGCGGTGGGCGTGTCCAGCTGAGCGGCGCACAGAGACGGCGTTTGCCGCTTTGCTCGGTTACGCCCATCTGCGCGGGGCTGGCCGTTGAAAATAATGGGCTTCAGAGCGGTGCGCGCCCGTTTGATGTAAAGTCTGCGTTCGGTGTGAAAGGCCGTTAAGCCCACCACACACTGCCCCGAAACCACCAAGACTGGGTCAAGCTCATGTTACAGCAGACATCTTTCCTCTTCAGCTGCAGCCTGCAGCAGCATTTGTCATTCTTAATCATTGTCCATATTTCATCATGATAAAATATGTAACGCACTCTATATTTATTCGTAGAAAATTTTGGTGCACTCACACATCTGTACACACCGTGGAATGTCGTACTGGCATCTTAACGTATTCTTGACCTTTCATATTGAGGTTGTGACAGTTTGCGGCTGATTCTTGCTGATGTTTTGTCAGGTCTAGCTCAGGTCATGGTGGTGTCTTGCAATTTAGGGGATGTTGTGACTACATGGGTGGCAGGTAGCTTTTCGAAACAAATGGCCAAGGTCCGTCACGAACTGCAGTTCATAGCAGTTCGGCTTGTAGAGCTTGGCAACTCGTTAAAGTGGAAAGTAGGCAAATTGCTCCACGGACTGAGCTGTAGTCTCCCCTTTGCTTGATCTAAATCGGTGTTTTATCATGAGTTTCATGATGCACAGGTTATCCCTTATCCCTCTAAATACTCCATTATTCTGTTTTTTTTTTTTAAATTCTGACAAACAAGGCATATACAGTATGTTTTTAAAACAGTTGTACCCTCTGACTAATGAGAGAAGCCTCAGGATCTCAAATTAAAGATAGATATGTCTGTAACAAGTTCAAGCTTTTGCTATTGTTGCGTCTTGGCTTTGCAACAGCCTCTCACAGTATCAAAGACACCAAATTATGACACACATTTAAAAAAAAAAAAGTATATCTCAACTCTCATTTGGTTTCTTTGCCTTTTTGTGACTTCTTTTAATGCTTAACAAATACAGTTGAAACGATGCTTGCTCATCTATTATTTAAAGAGAACATCCAGCTGACATGTTTTGGGTGGGTGCATGTGTAAAGCATGGGGTGTACAAATACATGCGTCTTTGCTCTGGAGTTTTGAGGGTGATGTTGTACGTGCCCAATGCCTCAAAGCCCCCCCCCCCGGAGTCGCATCTCAGTTGGCAATTGCTTGTGCTCATCATCGTCAACACAGCCTTAGCTTAGCATGCGCCGCGCTTCATGACTCTGGGTTACCAGTTCGGCAGACGCCTACAGTCTTGTCCGCACCAACCAAAGCAAGTTTCCACAAGGTTCATATTTATTAGCTCCGATGTGTGTGTGAGCCGGCGTGCAGCCGAGCGAAAGCCCAGCGGATGCAAACCATGCTTGACGCAGCCATCTCGCGTGGAAGGCGAGAGTAAATAAGATTCCAGCAGGGAGGAAAATGCACAATCATTGCTTGTGAACTGGGGCCTCCCTTCTTGAGATTTATGCAAAAACCAAGTTGGTTTGAATGCACTGAGGCTTGCTCAGTTAACTGTTCTTTAGTGGTTAAGAACTGACCTGAGAAATCTGCGTCATCTCCTGCAATAGCAATGTTAGGTCTCGAGTTAACACGAAACAGAAATGCTGCCTTTGAGCACCACCAAATCTCTCGGAGAAAATACCCAACGATATTCAGTGCTACAGAAAAGTGTCTTGTGTTATTACTGTGTGTACTCAAGTACAGGTTATAACTTTGTCGTTGTCAGAAAATGGATGTTTGGGGCCTGGGAAATCAAAATATTCACTTTATAATAGAGGACAGAAACGAGGTTACTTGATATTGAACAAGTCTAAGAATCTGGTTTCCCAGCCATCTTGTGTGAAGACTATCCATCACTTAAAATAGCCAGTGGAAGAGCCAATCATCATACTTTATTTTGAGAATGTAATTTTCTCATGGCCTGCCAGTAATTAACCTCTACACAATAAGGTATTGGAAGCACCACAGACACAGTTCCAGCCCCGCAGTTTGTTTAAAAGGCGAAGCCATATGATAGGCAGTGTAACGGGGGATTGGAGGAAGAGGAGGGGGGGAAAAAAAGAACCAAGATTTGACTTTATCTCCGGCAGGGAGTCTTTTCTTTTGCATTCTCTGCCTGGGTTTATTCAAAACTGCTGTTTCTTCACTTCTGCTGAATTGAGTTTTGTTCCTGGTTAATTCCAGCCCATCTCAGTCCAGGGCTCGTGGGAACCACCGCGATCGCTTACAATCACTTCAGTCAAACACCTGGGAGATAATTGACTGGGCTTCGGTCAAACTTGTTTTTTTTCCCTTCTCTTTCTGTCTCTTTCTGTCCCAGAGTCTTCACAATGGAAACAAAGAGCATAGGCACAAAGAGGGAGAGAGAGACAGACCAGAATCACTAAATCCATTCCCAGACAAGACACTGTATAGATGGCCTGAGAGCCAAATTGCCTTGCTCCAGTCTGGGCCAACCGAATGTGAAATTGTTACAGAACATTTGTGGTTTGAGCTCGGCAGTCCCAAAGGAGATGTAGTGTTAGAAACCAGAACAGTGAAAAGCACGTGTTGTCTTTCTCACACCTTAACAAACGACTTCAGACTTCCATTCCAAAATGCAGAACCTGCAGCATCGACTTTCTGTTCAGTTAGTCCGTACGTTCAGTTGGCTCGACTGTATATTTACATAGCTTTTGGTTAAATTGGTTTTCGATTCAGTTTAGACACAGGAGTCGGACACAACAGACTCGTGACACACATACCTTTTCCATTGTGACCATCAGAGGACGCTGTGGAAATGGTGTTGCGTGGCAAATGCATTTGAGTTTTTGTTTTAAATCATATTGTACTTGGTGATGAAGTGTTGCTTTATCAATGGCCAAAATATTTCTTCTCCTCCAATGTCTTGCCGCCTATGCGACAACTGGGTTGCAATGATGACGTACGAGCTCTAAGCCAATCAGCGCCTGGCTGTTGGTCAGATTTAGACCAAGGTGGCGCCCTAACCGCTTCAAAATCAACAAACGTTCTTGGATCCAGACCCTCTTTTTAGTGTGCAGAGTTCAAAAGAGGGACTGGACGCTCAAGACTAGAGTCAGTTATCAATATATTCGGCAGCTTTAAATTCAATGAGTTTCATGCTCTGATAGTTTTATATTTAGTTAATTTGTTGAGCTTTATATTCAGGCTCATCTTAAAACTCGTTCATTTTCTACTGTTTATCATTCATTGTATTGTTTTATCGTCTTTTGACTATATCTGCTCTCTGTATGTTTATTTGCATTTGACATTTAATGTTAATTGTTTTTATGGATACAGAAATTCAGTTTTATTGTTGTGGTTTGTTTCATTATGTTAATCCCTTTGTATTTTATTTCTGCTTAAAGTGCTATATATATGGAAATTATTATTATTATTTAGCTTTAGATTGGTGGCTTTAAATTGTTAGCTCTCAAGTAGCTTTATATTCTGTTCGTTTAATATTCAGTTCCTTTTGGAGTCACTTACATTTAGATTTATTTAGCTTTTGATTCAGTCAGTTTTCAGTTTGTATTAGAATTGTTTTTTTTTAAAAGGTTCAGGTTGTGGTTTTTTTAGATTCACTTAGCTTTTAGTTAGATTTATATTCATCTTTATGTTCAGATAATTTTATGTTCTCAGCTTTATATTTAGTTAGTTTTGTATGTTGAGTTAACGCTCAGTTTTAGTGTTGGTCTTATATTCTTTACATTCACTTAACTTCAGACTTATTTTGCTTTGAGTAGTTTTCAATTTGCTTTAAATTCTGACAGCTTTAGTTTATTTAGCTTTCGATTTCATTTTTTAAAGGTTCAGTTCTTTTTTTATATTCTATTCGCTTTTCAGTTGAATTTATATTTATCTTTGAGTTAGTTTTAATGTTGTTGGCTTTATATTCAATTAGTTTTTTTTATAGTCAGTCAACTTTAGGTTTAGTTTGCTTTCAGTTGGTTTTATATTCCATTCGCTTTATTATTCAGTTAGATTCAGGTAGCTTTTAGGTTGCTTTTTGTTCTGTTGGCTTAAAATTCATTTAGTTTTCCATTAAGTTAGGTTGAGATTTGCTTATTTTTTTTATTTTTATTTTTTTTGCTTTACATTCTGTTCGCTTTCTATTCAGTTAGTTTTCTATTAAGTTCGGTTTACATTCGGGTAGCTTGACACTGTGCTAGTTTTATATTCAGTAACTTTGTTTTTATTAGATTTCAGTTGGATTTATATTCTCTTAGCTTAATATTCAGTTAGTTTTTGAGTTGGCTTTATGGTCATTCAGTGGGCAGCACTACAATACAGTGGTTCACCCCGAGCAACAAGGTCAATAGTTTGGTTCGAACAAATTGTTGTTCCCATGCTCTCCCCATTTCTCCCACAAAGGGGGTTCCTCCGGGCCCCCCATTGTTCTCCCACCATCAAAACATGGACACTACGTTCAATCTCCCAACAGGTGTTAGTTGCAGGATTTGCACTCCAGTCACTGTAAATCATCCACCTGGCTCAAAAACATACGTGGGCAGAGACTGGTTTGGTGCAAAGGTGTTATCCCCACAAGGATGTGGCAATGTACAACTGAGCATCAATCTAATCTGATCTGGTGCCAATCAATTTGTGTAGGTACTTTCCACAACCTCCACCATGATGGGGGTTGGCAATGAATGCACTGTGCCCCTTCCTACGTGAGCTTTAGAATGCAGCCGTATATTATTTAGTTTACAACTGAAACTGCAAATGTCAGTTCGAGCCAGGATTGGATGTTTTCACAGATACAAACCACAACATACACAACGCTATGGGCCGCACCTCTTCAAAAACTTCACACTTGTGATAATTGGCCACTTCAATTATCCCACAGTGCTATCATGCACTCACATTTCTATCAAGGAACAAAAAAAAAAAAAAAAATGGAAATCACTAATCATGTTGGAATTACCGGATGGCTGCGGCAGTCGCTATTAGTCATTATACAGTAGTTAGACTTTGCAGTTTCACTGTTAAACATAATCATAGCCCGCTTTCATTATCCACGGAATACGATGAAACAATTCCGCAGTGTGTCCTTATCAGAGTGAATTTCATGTTATTGACTCACTAATCTTATTCAAGGTCATGATCCGCAATAAATAAAACCCATAAAAAGGAACCTTGTAAACAGTGGACTCAGTGTGGCTTCTTATCTTTCACTTGGCAGCACAGTAGTTCTCACAGAAAATGATTTATCTTTCCTACCATGTGGCCACCTCCTGAAGTGAAATCACATGTTTGCATGGAGCTGGACGTATCCTTGGCCTGTTTACTTCAGTTGCCTTTGGGGCAGAGGGTAAATTGTAGGTAATTATTATTATTAGTGCTAGAGTTTGAAATGTGGACAGCTTTGCGTTCGGTATAGTCCCACTTGTCTTATTTGCCCAAATCACACCTGGGACTGGCTCCTCCATAAGTCTCCGGAGTGATTTCACTTTGCAGGATCCATCTTCCTGATACATCTGTTCTTGCTCCTCTTTGTCAGCTACCCTGTAGGTGGGATATCCTTTCATTATTAGCGTGACCTCATTATCCATTTATGTGGATAATGCTGTTATCCTTCATGAGTTGGCATGCACATGGAAAAAAAATTAATTGCTTATAAGCTATTATAATATCACTACTGTTACATGTGACAACAATGGCCTGCCAGTGTTGACTCTCTTGCCAATCTGCACACCATCTGGATTAAAATTTGAAATGGAAATATATGTACTCAGTCAGTATCGAAAGAATACCGTAGCAACCCAGTAGCAGGTCCAGTGCCCTGGAAGTAGCATTCGTGATGTTTTATAATCTATTTCTCAACAAATGGCCATACATGAATACCTGTGGAAAATGGACCTTCTCCCAGACAAAATGAACCCGAGGATGATTTTTTTTGTTGATCCTGCGATCTTGGTGTCATTCCAGTGAAAGCACAAGATAGCCTCTGGGCCAAAGTGTAACTTGTCACTTCTTGATGATGTCACTTCTAGGGAGCTTTTTAAGTTTTCTCTCTAATTCCACAGTGGACTAGCAGAGGATTTGATTAATTGATCGGTGGCCATAAAGACTTTTGTTAAGCCATGGCAACAGGCATGGCTTCTCATGCATAAAATATGCATAAAATAACAGTTGTACTTTTTAAATTATTTATTCTTTTGTGCAATGATCCATTTTTGCATGAAACAGACACCATGTCTTTTTTGTACCAAAACAGGGACAAAAAGGGGACCAAATGCTGGAACTATTTTTTTCCAGTATGTTCAATGATTGCAAATCTTTCTGCCATGAGAACTGACATATTTAGCAGTTAATCCAAGAAGCTGGCTTGTGATGTTCCTGAAATCACCATTTAAAAAATGCACACATTGAAATAAAATCCTCTGTCTAAATATTTGTGTTTTTATCATTGTTGAACCCAAGAACGTCGAAACAGTTTTCTGAAAATTTTCAAATGTTTTGTCATCTGGTTGAAAGTAAACGACTCCTTCATCGTGTGTTCATGAATAATGAGCCTTGACGTTCGGGTATGTTGTTCAGGTTCCTATTGTTCAAAAACACCTGGACTAAAGAGTTAGAAACCCGGGGTGTAACAATTAACTGAAACTAATCAAAAATAAATTTTAAAGTAGCAGATATCACCATGTCTGGTGAAAAGTTGCTCAACCAGTAGCACAACTAACGGAGCATCAACTTGAGACATGAGAGAGTAAAAGTTGGGCTGGGATGATGCATGTAACTCCCGATATGATACGTGTCGCGATACTTGAGAAATGTGATTCTACAAGTATTGTAATTTGATATTACAATATATTGATTTGTTTGCTTTTTGTAAAATTAGACCTTTGAGAAAAGTTAAATAATACACTTCTAAAGACTGTATATCATAAATCATATTTTAAATAAATGCACATGACATTTGAGTTTTTTTTCTTTTTCAGGAGAACCATACTGCATATTTGATAGCTGAAACATTTTTGAAATAAACTGCCTGCCTGCCTACCATTGTATCTTTGTCAGACTTGGCTACATGAAAAGTGGTAAAAATAGTTTATTAGGGTTGAGCAGTGTCTACTTAATTGGTATATCATGATTTGTGCCACATCACATCGTGCAGGGAACTATTTTTCTCTCTTTCATTTATTTTTTCCATGCTCGAAGTGAAAATTGGACATCGTTTTGCGCCTCCGCACAGCAGCCGGCCGCTCTGACCACAGCAGCCGAACGTTCGGCCAAGAGAGACGGCTCCACGGCGCTTGTCCGCCCTGCCTTGGTGGACGACACGTTTAGCTAGCGAACAGTCGGCGCAAGTAAAGACTCGTCCCCATCCTTAGTTTTTACACTCTCTGGCTGCCGCGCCTTTAAGTAAGTAATCATCAGTGCTCAATTTGACCTCCGGGGTAATTTATTGTGGTCTGCCGTTATTTTTTCTTATGCATGTTTGAAAATACTCAGATTAGGGCTCCAATACATGGCGCCCTCTGCTGAAGGAAAG
>OMMV01062220.1:0-14936 GCA_900302635.1 Chatrabus melanurus
AAGTGCTGACGTCAAGTCAAGTGCTGAGCTATTGGAGATAGCTCAAATCCATTGACAGCTTACTGAATCAGCATTCTCCCAGCTACATTTTGGTAGTGGTTGGACATTTCTATCTCTATTAGATACCTTAGAACAGCATCTTACATACCGGCACCTGAAATTTTTACATTTTGATCCACTGGATTCAGAAGACTTTCTGGATCTGGATAGAACTTTACCTGCTTATAGCTATTACCATCTTACATAAGCATGAGAAGATTCATCCTGATCTGTTGAGATGTCGCTGACATGTACACATCTGAACATGTTAAATGGGATTTCCAATGTTAAATTTAAATTGCAGTCAAATCCTTAATCAGGGTCAGATCCAAATGAAACTTGGTCTGATAATTGAGGATCTGATCCTGCACGTACATACCAAATGTCATTCAAATCCAATGAGTTTTGACAGAGATATGATTTTTAAATTTTCACCCATTATAAGAGATAGGGATTTTTTTGTATTTTTGATAATTTTTTGTGATGTCATCAGTGCATAGATTCTGACCAAAATTTAACGGGAACATCCTTGGGTGGTGATCACCTACCCATCATAAAAAAAAATAATAATCATGTTGATCTCTCAAAAACTGTAGACAGGAAACTGTTCACAGACAAATAAATAAATAATCAAACCAACCAACAAACCCATGCTAATGAACACATCACCTCCTTGGCAGAAGTAAATATGTTGGTTGCAGAGATGTCCAGTAAGGTTTTTTTTTTGTTTTGTTTTGTTTTTACTATATATGACTTCATATTAATACTTCATCATGAAGTCATTTTTACCAATCGATCACAAATATTTCACTGATAAATATGAGCTTTTGATCAAATCTCTATCCACAGCAGTAGGGGTTTTGCTTAATCTTGACCTATGACCAATCTGTTCCAAAAGTTAATCATCTGGAGACACTAACCCAAGTAATATTCCACCAAGTCTGGTGAAAATCCATCCAGCTGCTTTTTTGTTCACACACACGCACGCACGCACACATGCACACACACACACAGAGAAGACCGATTACAAAACCGTGCTCCCTCGAGGGCGTGCAGGGTAAAAAATTATGTGAAAATGCGCCACACTTCAAACTCCAAATACCTTAATAACATTTTTTACTTCCAATCCAACTCTACTTCCAATCCAATGCTAATATCGAATCTGATCCAATAGTTTATCAATACTTTTTGAAGATTTTATTTTCCTTATTAGTTAATATTGATAGTACGTTCTTGACTGTGATTGTTACAGCAGTTTACAGCAAACACAATATAATAGGTTTGTTCACATTGTTTGAGTGACTTTTATGTGTTATACTTTTATTAGTCATCTGAAACTTAGCAGCTCTCACACCCAGGCAAGTTTTCTGTGGGGAGTTGGGGAGTGACAGATCGATGACAACTATGTTGAGGCAATCACCAAAGTAGTGTTCTAGAACCCCCAAGGTCGTTTACTGCAGAATCAAGTAGCTTCGCGTCTATGTTGGTAAAAAGCTTCTATTGATTTGTATTAAACGATGGATGATGAAAAATTCTGGGTAAAACATACAAAAAAGTAATGCACAAAAATTCCTATATATTCGTATGTATTTTTGAGTCAGAATTCTTCCATATCCCATGTATTTTCATGCTGGGAAGCAGTGATGACATCACCGACAACAAGATGGCAGATCATCTGAGCGAAAAAATGCAGTAAGTCGTCTTTTACTTGTTATTATTGTTATTCCAGCCCTAAACTAACCCTAACAACCAAAGCACAAACGCGCATTACTGAATGTTAAATGCGAAACGCGCATCGCGCATGCTTGGGGTAATTCGTAAGATTCTGCACCAAATAGCGCACTTAACTTTTTGTATCATATACGAAACGCGTCATAAGAATATGTTATCATGATACGTAGTCACAATTTTGTATCGCCATATAGTGCCATAATATATTCTCACGCCTCTACCACCCGCCCATCGCGGCGTCCACGTTATCTGTTGAATTTTGTGTTTCGCTGGCCGGCTCAGTCCTGGTTTGTATGAGCGGATTTGAGAGGTGAGATTGTTAATCCCAATTTTGAACATGAATCAGCGTCCAGGGGGGAAGGCCTCCTGGATTCTCAGCCTCTTTCTTATGATAATGGTCCAATCAGCGGGGCTGCAATGAGGAAAATCCCAACATCTTATCTCAGCGGGACAGCTTGATGGTGCAGAGGGAGGCCTGCCAGAAAGACAACTAGAACCTGTCCTGAAATAGCTCGCTCGACGTAGCAGCGTAGCACTAAATGTGTCCATATGGGTAGTAAATTATAAATGGGTATGTGCGTGTGCAGTATAAATGTTTGTTCATGTGTGCATGCTTATGAGTGTGTGGCGCACGTGTTTATGATAGAATATGTCCTTTCCTCTGGCTGATACATTGGGATCACATTTCTGAAATTGATAACCGTTGACCAGGACGTAACCGTTTCCATTAAAGGAGCGAGCGAGCTGCACTGTCACCTACATTCACACGTCACTTTGTTAATACACATCAAAATATCACACAATATGCTTGAATCCATTACATTGCATGAGTGCACTTCATGGCGACGATAACAGGTGCTTGTAGG
This sequence comes from Chatrabus melanurus, assembly GCA_900302635.1. NCBI lineage: Eukaryota > Metazoa > Chordata > Actinopteri > Batrachoidiformes > Batrachoididae > Chatrabus > Chatrabus melanurus. The sequence goes on from OMMV01062220.1 coordinate 2,637, forward strand.
TTCTGGCATGTTGCAGATAGATTTGTGAGTATATGATTGGTATTATAGCATTTGGCGTGGATAAAATGTGTTAACTATCGGTCACGTGGGAGGTCTTGCCAGCTGAGGGAAAAGAAGATGGATCAGGATGGGAATTGGATGCGTGTCCATCAGTGTACATGAGAATCTGAGTTAGAATGAAGGCATGTTGCCAGATTATGAGGCTAAGCAGAGAGTACTGTCTGTCTCTGCTGGCTCTTGGGGGGACTCTCCCTGGTCTGGGGCTTGCTTGGATGCACAGCTGTTACTGGGCTGCTCTGTGCTAGACACTTAGGCGTCAAGTAAAACTGCATGTTTTTGTGTCTGTGTAAATATCTGCTGGAGTGCAGCGGCGGTTCCATGATTTTATTCATGGGGCTGTTGTGGGATGGGGGGGGGCAGACAAACCACCACAGCTACTAAACTACTGAAGACATGAAAAGGACTCGACTGTTGTGAGTAGTCGTGAAGCAACTGTGCTTGTTGTTTACGTACGACGCCAATAGTCCACCCCACTTACTTTCAGCGATCGGCAACCCTAAGCCTGGTGCGACCGGAAGCAGTTTGCGTAAAAAACAAAACAATAACAAAAAAAACTAGTTGAAGTGAAGCAATTTATGTGCACAGCAGAATGCGGAAGTTGACATATTTCCAGCTTTGCTTTGTGGACAGACCCATGAGTAGAATATGGCTTTATTGTCTGATTGCACAAACAGGGCCGCTCCTCCCACATGCTCGTCTTCTTTGTCTTCCGTCCACATATCCTCCTTTTGTCGTTTCTGGGAACCACCAAGAGTCACATGACCTGTATAGTCACATGACTCAAAATAGCATAAATAACCGCAAGTCAAATGAGCCCATTGTATGATTGTCCATATGGATGCGACAAGTACAGACTTTGTCCAACTACGATTGAACAGGTTCAATCAAGACAACGGCCAACAACGTGACGGTAAATCTCGTCCTGTCACATTATTCTGAAGTCGTCGCAGTGTAGCCTGGGCCTTAGGGTAGCATCTATAGGTTGGTGTGCATTCATACAAGGATATCACACAGGACCTGCTGGTCATGCTGTCCTAATGTTGGTGCTAACTTATTTGCAAAGTGTGACTTTCTACAGAGAAGAAAGTTTTCCAGGAGTTTCTGAAGTGGATCATGCCACTATTTATACCGGATACTGACGTAGCATGTTTAACTACTGATGGCTTATGCTAATGTTAACTGCTACTGGTTAGTAGTTGATGCTAATGTTTAGGGTTTGACCTGTCTGTGGTTGACACGAATGCAAAGCAGTAATATTTAGTGTCATTTGGAGGAATTTTTATGCAACTCATAAGTTGAGGCCGTTTTAAGCCATAAATTTAAGCATATTTAGGGGCATGGTCGATGAGTGACTCCTACCATCCAGCTACTACCAGGCCATTAACAGCCACCCACTAACAGGCTAGTAGTTACTTTCTGAACATTTTAATACAAATATATGTCTTGCTGTGTGGGGTTATTGTACAAACAGACTTTCTATGAATTCAGTGCCCCAGTATTTTCAGTGAGTGAAATTTTAATATTTAGTTTGTATGCTAGCATTATTAGCACTAGTTAGCAGGTATCGATAGCTAGGTAACGTTAGCTATGCCAATTGTCCCCTAGATTTTAATACCCGCACCCAAGCGACCTGTTATTAAAGCCACTGCTTACTCCGCAAATTTTAATCAATCACCCAAACCCAGGATAAGGCTTGTTAGCCTTAGCTAGCTTGGTAACTTCAAGATAGGTGGGCGTGTTTGGGCTTCATTTGTCCTGCTCAGGTCACGCCAGTCTTGCTTAAGCTCCACCCCTTTACCCATTTATGGGTTGGCCCATGAGCCAGGCGGAGTCGGTCACTGCCAAGATGGCAAGATCCAAAACCATGCCACTTGAGCTTCAACCCTGTTCTTCAGAAAACCTATAGGTGACGTCACGGAGGGTTTGTCCAGTGAATGGCAACATGCTAGTCAAACACCTGTTCCTTCGTCAGTTAGAAGTCATTAATTTGTGCAAAATTTTGGCATGGCCAATCAAATCCTACAGGTGGCACTGGGCACCTTTGTGGAGCTACTTATGCTGGAGTGGTTGCTCCTCTATGCCATGTAAACACTGGTGCATAGTGGGAAGGACGCCATTATACTCCACTGCCATCCTTTTTGATGAAGAAAAACCTAATTTGATGTTTTGATTTGAGCCGGTAACTTACCCAAAGTGCCCTGCGATAGACTGGTGGCCTGTCCAGGGTGTACTCCGCCTCTCGCCCAGTGACTGCTGGGATAGGCTCCAGCTCCTGGCCCTCCCCCCACCCCCCTGTGACACTTAACTCGAATAAGTGGGTAAAATGGATGGACTTATCCAAAGTCTCCCCAGGGTTGCAGCTTAGTAATGATAGACCATAATCAGCGAAGAGTACACCACGCTTCAGATAATCAAAGATTAGCCTGCCAGCAACCAGCAGTTTTCACGACTATAACAACCCGTGAAAAGCCGCACGATGCTTGTATTTCCTAAATCAATTCTCATTCTCACCTGCATCCATCCCCTTTGCAACCTATTATCTCAAATGTTCCTTTAAAAGCAGCTGGCCCCTCATTTTCATTTCCTATTAGCTATTTTTTTTTCACAAACTATCCTTTTTGTGTTTCTAATTCTGGAGCAGGGACCAGGTGAGGTGGCGTTTGTCAGCAGGGTTATATACGCGGAGAAGCACTGTGATTATGAGCCCACCTACTGTCAAATAAAGCCCACTCCTTCAGAGGAATGGCATGTACAGTGTGCCAGCAAAGACCCAAGCCATGAGCTCATTTACTATACGTGTGAGTGTGAAGTCAAGACAGACACATGACCCAATAAGAGCACATGACTGACCTTTGGGCCGGCTCACGCTACATTTTGTGTGAAAATCCACTGTTGAACGAGTTACATAATCATTAAGAAAAGGCGACAGTATTTACTAAGCAAGGATTGAATAAGACATGAAAATAATATAAAAGGTTTTCCGACTGTACACGACCTGCTACGCCACCTGCTGGACGGTTAGTGGGCGTTGGATGGATTATGGTAAATTAGTGGTTGAACTGCCACCTGCTGAACACCGAGCATGTCAGTGTCGGCGAACACGGTAAGCTAGCAAACGTGGGGAGAAACATGATGGCCACGTGGGAAAATACGGGAGGAAATATACAACAGAATCATAAAGTAAAGCTGGAATTAAAGAATATATAGAAAGTGTGGCTGGGGATGATACCAAAACTTTTCATCTGTACTGCAAATTAGTGATGGCAAACTTGAAACACTGTTCTGGAATGTTTGCATCACCTGTGTTTCAGAACACTTTTCCAGAGTCTATATAAAAAGGAAAAGATCACACACCATGTTAAATGGGGCCTCCTTACGTCACCAACTGTTTCGAAATGTTCAAGGCTACAGTGAAGGGTCTACGTGTCCACTAGCACACACGTTGCCTGTAGAAACTTTATCTTGCTAATAATTTCATGTCAAAATAAGTGGTCCATGAGATATGACATAATAGCACCAGAAGTGTGGAGGGGCATAGAGGTTAGGGAGGAGGGGCTGTGACTAGAGGATCCTTGGTTCGATTTCCCATCACACAGGAAAAACACGAAGGTTCCATGGGCTAGGTCCTCAATCCCCAAGGTGCTTTAGGTGTCCAGTTGAGTGACTTACATGGCATGTGTGAGTGTGTGTGTAAATGGGTGAATGTGAGGCATCATCGTAAAGCACTTTGAGCATCTCCAAAAGATGGAAAAGCACTATCGAAATGCAATCCATCTGCAGGTGGTCAACTTGGAAAGTCAGAAACAGGTGAGCAGATTATCACCAAACTGTTGGAATATTCCTTGGATGAGTGTCTCACGGTTGTCAAAAATACAGTCCCAAAAACAAATGTTACAGGATATCTCCGCAACCAATAGGGCCAGAGAGATATCCAAAACTTATATAGATCAGTTCATCATTTGTCTTTATGTGGTATAAGTGACGTCATGAAATGATGCGACTGTTCTCCAAAAAACACAGTATGGGTGTCTGTAACCAACAGGGCTAGATTAACAATGTCTGGCTTATTGGTATCAATACTCCTATATTCTCCGATATATCTTGAAATGGCTCTTACAGCCCAGTGTTCTGTTTGTATGTTATTACAATTTTGAATTTGTCCTTCAGTAGAAGAACTAAGTGCTATACAAGTCCAGAGGCCCATCAGGCCGGTGCTTATCCCCGGTTACTATAGTATGAAGCAGAGGAGAGTCTACAAGTTGTCCTGGATGGAATGCCAGTCCATTGCAGGTTACTTCCCAAGCATGGACTGGATGGACTGGGAGGATGCAGATTGAATGTTTTGTCCAAACAGACAGACAGACAGGTAGCGCGGAGCACACATCTGTAATCGAACCCCAGTCTATATATTGGTAGTCCAACTCCGATCCCACAGAGCCACCTGCTCTTATGCGTGAAGCAGAGTATGCATTGCCCCTCTGATGCCTTTCATGCATATTTCATGTTTATTCACAATTTGAATTGTGAGTTTGAGTACTTGAGTATTGGTTTGAAACCACAGTGTACAGAACAAAAGAAGAGCGGCACTCTTTCCTATTCATATTTGAATTTGTTTTTCCATTCTGCATCTTCTCTGAAATTTACTCCTTTTCCATTTACTACAAGCTGAGAAAACTTGCACATTGGCAGAGACCATCTTCTTGTCTTGACTTTCATTTGCCCTGCCGGACACATTTGCATAGGCTGAGCTTTGCACAGCCAATAACAGCACTCGTGCAGAAGCAGATCCAATAAAGTTTACTACGAGGATATAGCAGTTTGAGTGCAAACAAACTGAAGTCCTTCACATTCTGTGTGTTATCAGCTCTGCTCACAAAGCCCAGCCTCGACACTCCGGACTGGAGGAAGGACACACGCAGTTATATGGACGTGTTCAGGGAAATATGGGAAAAGTGGACATGTGCACAAAGTACAAACAAACATCCTGACAAAGGGTCACTTAAGCTCAAAAGTCCAAAGAAAGTCATTTCTATTCAGCGCTGTGCAGGTGCTTCACTCAATTTCCCAGCAGCACATTTAGATTATTAAAATTAACTGCCAGTCCAAATCTCATTTTCCTCTGTAGGTTCTTCTGGGAATTACGGTTTGAAAGGCTTCTGGCTCGTCACTTTGAAAAACAAGTATTGTGTTGTGAAAATGTCTGTCAAGAACGGTTGATCTCAGCGGACTCAGAATTTACATTTTACACAATTATTAAAGCGACTGAATGAGCGGATATTTTTAGCCGTTATCAAAGACGCTTCCTATCAGAACATCGATGGCTCAGACAACCTGCAACTTCAACCTGGATCTGTTACAGTATTTCATTTCTAAAGCGGTTTATGCATTTCCTTGTGCAAGTAAAAATTTATTATTGCAATCTGTTGTGTGCAAACCAACCATTGCAGTGCAGAAAGCTGAAGAGATCACAGTTTGCTTGTCCAATCTGAATGACCTGATCTAAAAAGTCAAACACATACGCTCAAACAGGAAGAGCAGAACATGAAATGGGATAACCTTTGAATGAGCTGATGTACAGTGCATGTGGGCAAACAGAGTTATTCTCAACTGGGCTTCCGATCATCTCTTAACAACTGTATATAGAATAGAAATAAAACAAACACATTAGGGGTGTGCGTCTTTCCCTTACAAAATGATCTGACACCTTATCTAGATACATCGGCTATAACACAATTCAGGGACAATACTTTTCATTATGGAACAATTCGATTTGATGCGATGTGATGCAGCCCGATACAATTCTTTGTTTAATGTAGACATTTATTTTGCACAATAAATTAGAATAAGAAAAAAGTGCTTACCTTGAAATGCATATTTCATAAAAGAGCAGGGAATCTTCATGTTTTTACTACTGTTCTGTAGCACATTGGCGCTGCCTCTGCATGCCTTTTATTCACCACTGGGGGCAGCACCACACAGTAGCAGAAACAGCAGCTTAGAAGAAACCCAGAAGAAGAACCCAGCTGTTTTCAGCCTATTAGCACAACATAAATTTCCGTGTGCTGAAATCCCTCTGCGTTTTTTGATGTTTCAACTCCTCAATTGATAAGATTCACGCCCATTGTGAGGCAGAGACGAGGCAGTGGGGCCTCGTCGTGGGGCCTCGTCTCTCCCCTCTCTGCCCCTCCTCATTAATGTATCACATTAATGAGGAGTTGTGATTTCATGAATGCATATGTGAAGAAAATCAATAAAGAGAAAGGTATTACGGGTAATGGTAAATTGCAAAGGCTCACAGATGGACATGGTGTAATAAACCACTTGGTAGATAATTTGGTTTCTAGGTATTCCTTCAGTTACCTTGACTTTGCAGATGATGCTGTGATCTTTGTGGAATCAATGGATGCCTGGGTGCAGCACTAGAGAAGTTGAGAGAGGAGTCAAAGTGTCTGTGTTTGCAATTTTGGTGGCTCAAGACTAAGATTCAGGCTTTCATTGGCTTCCCTGGACTCAACCATCAGATTTGTAACTGTGTGCGGTGAAAGTACCGAACTTGTAGAGCGATTCACTAATCTCAGCAGTGATGTTCATGTCTCTGGGTCCTCTGCCTTTGTGGTCGAGAGATGACTGGGAAGAACTTATGGAGTCAGGAGGTCCCTGGACAGAAATGTTTGGCGATGCCAATTCCTATGCAAGAGAATGAAGGTCCGAGTCTTTAGGGTCCTGGTTCGCTCTGGGCATGATCCAGTGTGCAGGTGCCTCAGTATTGACGATGCCAGCAACCGGAAAAGGCCAAACGGATGCCCACATGTCACCTGGCTGTTGTAGATAATATGAATACCCTCAGAAGGTGGGGATGGACCGGTTTTCTGCCTGGGTGGTTGCCATCCAGGATGCAAGGCAGTTCCGTACTGTGGTGGATGCGGTAACATCCAGCACTAGTGCATGCTTCCAGACATGACCTGACCTAGATCAAGACAAAGATCCATGCTTTCAATGATTGCCTGGATTTAGCCATCAGCGTTTTGTCTGTACATGCTGAAAATGTCAAACGTGTTGAGAGATTCACTTGTCTCTGCACTAACATTCATGTCTCTGGGTGCTCAGTCTGCGTCATAGAACTCATAGACTATGAAGCTGAGAGACACCTGGGAAGAACCTATGGATATCTTTCTTGGAAAACAATAGGCTTCAGGGTCTTGATGCATCTTATCGAGAAGTTTACTCTGAAGCAACTGGAGTTCCTGTTTAGACAATTTGCCACTCATCCACATGACTATCTCATTACATTATGAAAGCAATCAGCAATTAGGAGCAAATTTCAGCCACAGTAGACAAAATTAAAACTACAGTGTGTAGGATTTAGGGGGTGTTTATTAGCAGAAAAGGAATATTCGTAACCATCTGTTCATTAGTGTCGAAATTACCTGCAACAATGAATTAATGTGTTTTCATGAGCTTAGAATGAGCCCATCATGTCTACATGGGAGCAGGCCCCCTCATGGAGGTCGCCATGTTGCTGCACCATCTTGATACAGTAGCCCAAAAGGGACATACTTACTCCGCCTTTTGCATCATGCAGTACAACAAAAAGACTGAAGAAAAAACAAGAGGAAACAGTAGTTGCTCCCTATACACTGTCTACTGGTTGCTAGTGCAGACAAACAAGAACTCTCATTTTTGTGAAATAGAGGATCATACATATTGTTTATCACAAGAGAAGGCAAAGGAGCATGAATCCCCATCGCTGAAGAAGTGAAAACGTGAAGGGAAACATTATCGTGACTGGGGACGGCATAACGCAATCTGCAACCTCACCACTAGATGACACTAAATCCTAAACACTGTAGCTTTAAATAGGGCTGTGGGTACATGGCAGTGGTCCTGGAAAATGTGAGCCGCTTTCCATACCTGGGCAGCCACGTGTCATCAAACGCCAACATCGATGATGAGATACAGCATCATCTCAAATGTGCAGGAACTGCCTTCGGCCGACTTCATACCTGCGTATTCCAACATAGCGACCTCCACAACGAAACAAAAATCCTTGTGTACAGAGCAGTTGTCATTTCAGCCCTCTTGTATGGATCCGAGACCTGGACAACGTACCGCCGCCACCTGAAGACCCTCCGAATTGGCTGGGAGGATTACCGCACCAATATTAGCGTCCTGGCCGAAGTGAAACAACAGAGCATCGAGCCCATCATCATCTACAGTCAAATATGGTGGGCGGGCCACGTCGTCAGGATGGACGACTCCTCAAACAAGTTTTCTACTCCCAACTGAGCGAAGGAAAGCGGACCAGGGGAGAACAGAAAAAGCGCTATGGAGATCTTCTAAAATGAAACCTGAAGAGCTGCAACATCGACTGGAAGACCTGGGAAGAGCAAGCTAAAGGCCGTGCTAGCTGGAGTAGGTTGATTCATGCAGGAACGGAAAGTTTTCAGAAGACACAGATGGGCAACATTGAGGAGAAGAGGAGAAAGCAGAAGGAGCAACAAAGAGGCCCCGACCGCCCAAAATTCCCACCACAACCACTTGCAACATATGTCAGAAGCAATGTGCAACAAGACTGGTACTCTTCAGCCATCTCAGGGTCCACTAAACCACCAAAGATTAGGGGACCATCATCCTCAAATTTCGATGGATAGCCACGACGACGATACACTCTACCAAGTGCCCTTCTAGTTTTGTCTGCCATGCTGCTGTCTGTGTTTAGCATCAATGATGTGATCACATAGATCTGCACATTTCTACATTTGATATGATTCCAGTATGACTCAGGCCACCCGCAGTTGTCACCCCCTTCTCTGGTGTATGCGCCACCTGCTGCATGTTGTTGACAAGCTAGTGTTACTGCAACATCACGGTTAGATCTGCACTCATCCAAAAACCCCAAAGTCATTCCAACCCCGGGACACCTGGAGCTCTACCGGCTCGGGAAAGGAAGGCCACATTACAGCCACATTCTCTGTGGTCTCTTTGGTCCTTCCACCCAAAACATGAAACAGTGGCACTGTGACGGTCGGCGTTTGGGGAATACAAGAGCTCATCAATCACCGATTAGCTCACAGGTTTTATTTGTCGTGTCAAAAAGAAACATTTGAGCACTCCCCAGGCTTCCTTTTCTCCTGCTCCCATTAAAGGCCGATTCTCCGCGGCACCACCCAGTTTTACCACGCTGCAGATGGGCAGCTTGCAGAAAGGGGAAAAAAAGTTTCAGTTTTCTGGCTTTGAGAGCTACAAGCAGGTGTGAAAACAAGACCGTGGCAGGGCGAGGAACGAAGGAAAACAAGGTGCTACGCTTCAGCTAAGGGGTTAGTCTGCAGCTCCTTCGCCACATTAATCATTACAATTCTCTGACACGACCTCTGCAGCACTTAAACCCACGCACATACAAATATGCATGAACACCCACATGTCGGTGCCCCCGCGTCCGCCGCCGCAAACACAGAGGGCCACGCCCTAAGTTTACCCGAACATGCCCGTTGATCATCTCCTCCCACGCACACGTCCATCCCATCAAACCATCAACTCATCTATCATCTCGCTCTGATAAGCGCTGGCAGCTGCTCACGAGCCATCAAAGCTGCCTTCGTTTCTTTCTCCACATGGCAGCTGTTTAAAGGGAACAAACCTCAACATTGCACCAAAGAAAATAAACCGAGGGTGAAGTGCTACATAAACTGAGAAATGACGTCAAAGCAAAAGACAAATGTGAAACAATAAACCCGATTTCACAGTAAACACACTATTCAAGCTAGGGGCATGGGGTGGGGGCCCAAGTGGAGATGTCGACATTATGTTTCCTCAAACAATTGTTTCATTTAGTGTGCGGACCATTTTCAATTCAATTTTTCAACTGTTTCAAAAATGAGAATAATGTTCTGTAGAAATTGTTTCAACAACTGTTTAGCGTGTCAAGCTTTTTAAAAATCTTTTTCTGAAGCAGCTATTCGATTTAAGGGAGTATCTCACCTGCGATTTTTCGCATGCGGCCTGATTTTTCACGACTTTTTCACGTTTTTTTTGTGAAAGCGAAAGATATGCAAGATGCTAGTGGGATTGTCTCACTGCAATGACAAGTTCGTAAAGCTGCAATATAATTAGCCTTTTTGTCGTGTTCATCGCAAACCCCTCGACACTACAGGCGACAAATGTGCGGCCTTTGTGGCCATTATGAGAATGTCAAGCGGCACATGCGTGCTAAAAGAGACAAATTTGATACAGATTTGCTACTATTTCGCATCGGAGCCTCAATTTTTGCAGTCAGAGGAAATTTGAAACTTTTTAAAAATTCCCGTGTGCATTCTGTGAGCCCACGGCTGTCGCAAGGCTTTTTTTGCAAATAAAAAGCGGAAAAATTGCGATTACCATCGCAAATTGGCCGCAAAGCAAACAAATCGCAGGTGAGATTCTCCCTTTAGTGTTTGCGGTGTTCTGAACCACTGAATTGTTTTCTTAAGTAATTGTTTCATTTACTGTTTGGAGAATTTCAAAACAGTGAATAATTTTCTGAAGCAGTTGTTGCCTTCAGTGTTTCGAACATTTCAAAATGCTGAACCATTTTCAGAAACAGTTGTTTAATTTAGTGTGTCAAGGATTTTTAAACTGAATTTTTTTTCCTGAAATATTTGTTTCCTTTCGTGTTTTGACTGTTTGGCCACGGAGAATCATTTTATGAAGCACTTGTTTCATTCAGTTTTTCAAATGTTTCGAAAGAGAGAATCATGTTCTGAAGCACTTGTTTCTGTGTTGCTTTGAAATGCTCAAAACACTATTTTCTAAAATTCACAGACGAAGGCTCTCGTTTGTGAATTTTAGGGTATAAGTGTGGGGGTAAGCAGCTAAACTTTATATTTGTAAAGCAGTTCTTTCATTTTTTGTGTCTAGGATTTTCAAAATGTGAATTTAGCAACTGTTTCATTTACTGCTTGCAGCATTTTGAAATACTGAAACCTTTTCAAGTTATTTACTGAGCTGAGATTTTCAAAACAGTAACACGTAAAGCTCAAGTGACTGTTTCTTACAGATTTTGAGGTTCATGTTCAAAAGCAAATGGTTCATTACACGTGTAGAGCATTTCAAAACCAATTATTTTTGTGAAACAGCTGGATCTTTTAATCTTGTAAGGCAAGCCATTCAAAACAGTGAATCCTTTTCTGAAGCAACTGTTTCAGTGTTGTGAAATGCTCAAATCACTAAAAATAATTCTGTATCTTGATCATTTCAAATCACAGAATTTTAGTTCCTAAAGTAACTGTCTCATGTAGTTTTTCAAGCATTTTAAAGCAATTATTTGAATTTTGACAAGGATTTTGAAACGGCAAGTCTCTTTATGAAGCAGTTGTTTCATTTAGTACTTGCAGTGTTTTGAAACACTGAAATCTTGAAACACTGACACACTGAAACCTTTTCTAAAGTAACTGCTTCATTTCGTGAGTTGAGCTTTTTATTTACTGTGTCAAGGATTTCAACATAGCAATTCTTTTTTGCAGCAATGGGTTCATTTAGCCTTTTAAACCATTCAAAGTGGTTGAATTTATTTGTCGAGCATTTCAAAATTCTTTTTGTGAAGCAACTGGTCCATTAAGTCTTACTATTCAAAACAATAAGTAATGTTAAGCAAATGTTTTAGTGTTTTAAAATGCTCAAATGTCTCATTTAGTGTTTCAAAAAACTTGGAAGCCTCGACAAATCCTAATTTTAAAAGATAATACTTTTGCATGCAATATTCTATATTATAAACAGTTGTGATTTCACATTTTTGACAAGATTCTGCTCCGAGTGGAACTTGCACAAACTAAATTCCCCATAAATCAAACTCTTAGAAGGGGAGGAATTGAAACACGGGCCGTTTCTGGAAATCTTTGGCTGTGACTTTATTTCAATCCACAGTTTCTTTTAAAATTACATGACCTGAACAGATCTGGAATCTGCTAGAAGCCCATGAAATCACACATTTGGTCCGAGCTCATTTAAGGCATTGCTATTATTGAAGCCACCACTAGGGGCTATCTACTCCACAGGTTTTCCAAAGCTTCAGTCAGTAACCACTTCCAGCAGCACACGACAAAGGATTAAACACAGAAACTGTATTATTCCAGCAGCATGCATTTAACCAACACATCCATCAAAGTGTTAACCGAATGAAAAAAAATGAAGAAAAACTGGAAGAAACATGAAAAAGCTGAAGCAGAGCGACCACATTAATCCAGCATGCATTTGCCTGCTTTTGAT
>OMMV01062277.1:0-11421 GCA_900302635.1 Chatrabus melanurus
CAGTGAGTAAATGTAAAACTAAATGAACATGAATCTAAAACTAACATAACATAAAGCTAACATAATACAACACTAAATGTAAAGCTGACTGAGCATGAATATATCCTGAATATAAAGCCAACAGAAAGGCTAATTGAATCTAAAAAATAACTGCATCTAAAAATTGCTAAATATAAAGTTAACTGAAGACAAAGATAATTGAAAATAAAACTAGGTGAAAATAAATTTATAAATGTGACTGAACATAAAGCTAACTGAACATAAAACTAACTGAATATAAAATTAACTGAATGTAAGTGCAACAGAATACAACAGATACCTAACAGAAATGTAATGCGTTGTTAATTGTATTATGTTAAGATTAACAGGCAGAAGAGAATCTACATGTAAGAGCCTCATGATGCACGGATCTCCAGACTCTGGAGTTCTGTGCATGAAATCTGATTGCGGCTGTGGTAAAATGGACTGGGGAAGGCATGAATGTAATTAAAGTGGCTGACACTTTTATGCTGGGTAATGGGAGTCCAGGGCCCAACTATTCCCTGACGAGATCCCCTCACAGTGTGGAGTACATTTTAATACCACAATGACTTAAATGCAACTCTCAGGGCTTTCATGGAGACGTAATATTGATGTGTAAATAGGATAAATGCCAACATCTTGGGGTTTAAGAGACATAGTAAATAAACATTCCCTAAATCACAAAATGTATATAAAACCACTCAAGCAACTGGCAAAGACGTGGGAGGGGAAAGCTTTACAGCTGGCTGCCTATAGAAAACCTCCAAAATGTTTGTTGGCTACAAAATTAACAAAATATATTGTATTATTTTGTCACAAATCAAGTTGCTCCACAATATTTCTAATTCAAACCCACCTTGAGGAGAACATTTGAGCAATTAAACTTGGCAATGTTTCAATATAATTGTTGTATCTCCACAGAAAAATCTGAAAATACAGCTGGAAGAAAAGAACTGCATTTGAAATTAGTCTTGATTAACTGCACGGTCTGGGCTAACTAGATGAAACAGATGAGTTGTGCTGTATGCCGGCACTAATGTCAGGAAACAAATGCAGAGAGTAGAAAAACAGTTAGGCGATGTCCAATCAGTAATGTATTTGTTAACGCAGGTAGGAAAGAGGGAGCTTTTAGATCACAGTGGGGCATATAATGAAGAAGTTAATAAGAGGAATGGCACTTTGAAATGCTCCTCAACCACCCAGGTCCCACAATTTAATCTGTAATAAATAATCTGGCATCATTGCAAGATGGCATCTCATAATGGCAAATGAAATATGCTGGTATGATAGGTACAATAAATCTGGATTTTCCTATGGTTCCCTCAGGCTAGGACAATATGCAACTATAGTGCTCTCTGTCAGGAAGAGCAGATCTCAGAGCCGTCATAAAATCTAAATGGGCACTAATTAGGCAAGCCTTCCCTCTCACACTTACTATTTCTATTGACATTTTCGGCGCGCCATCTCCCCCCCTCCTCCTCCCCTCCGCTCTACCATAAGTCATTGAGAGAAGAACTCCCAGGATTGCAGAGCACGGGGCTGTTAAAGGGAAGTTCAACTTAGTTGTAATGAATAAATTTGCCCTCCCATGCACTAGTGTTTCTTTTGTCTTGGACCCAAGCATATTCATGCATCTAAACGGCGATTTGCTTTGTAACAGCCACTGTGGTGAACATCAACGCCATAAATGCGCATTATATTTCTCTTTGATTAGTTGTAAAATCTGTCTCATTCTATAAAAGAACAGCGGAAGGTGCAATCTGATCATTATTTCAATATTTTGGGTAATAATTGAGGCACCTTTAAATATGTTATTTTATTGTTGTATATTATGCCATAAACTAACAAGTGATCATATCTATTCTGCAGCAGAGTTGACAGTAGTTTCCATAACTTCTCTGTAGGGCACCCTGAGGTTAAGGGCTGGTGAGAAGTGATTGGATTAGGTGTACGTATGCATTCCAGGCTGCTTCAAATTAATAAAAATCTAATGCATGCTTGGCACAGGACTGCTTGTTGAACATATGCTGCAAGCACGACTAAGCCATCTGGCTCAGAGTCAAGTATTCCCACCAACTGTAGTCTTATGCTACCTGACAGTGGAAAAGCTTTATTCCCCTGGCATCAAGGGCACAAATGGAGAAATATTATTGAAATGATTATCTGCATCAAGACTCAGATTTGGGCTGACATTTCGCTGGCTCTGTGTAATCCAAGGGGTTGTCTAGGAGGGGCTTCGCCGGTAAGCCTTGGTGGGATGATTAATGAAGCCAGGATACTGGGTGGACCCAGACCACCTCCACTCAGACCCAGGGGCCGAGCTGCGCATATGAAATTGGCCTATGCTGCTCATCTCCCTGTGCGAGAGCCACTGATGATCCTCCCGACACCAGTCACCAAACAGAACTCTAATGCCAAATTCAGGCATCTCATGTTGGAAGCCTAGCACATTTTCTGCAGCACTGAGTGGGAATTATTTCATACCACATTTGTATTAAACAATTACATATTTTATTTTGTCTCAGATAAAAACGTATTTTTATAGTATAAACTTTTAGTAGTTTTTTTGCAGAAAGTGAGCATACATGATTTTATAAATTTAGACGGTATTATTTAATGTCGCATCTTGCACCCAGCCATATATGTATTTCTATATCAAACAATGTTTACCCTTTAATAACCATGACAGAAACCTTCAGTGCTTTACATCAGCCTTGTCGAGCCACTACCTCAACCCCTTAGCCGTGATGGATGAGCCCGTGAAAGCCTCTCAGGACGGCGGGTAATCGGATAACAGCAAACCGAATTCCTGACCATGAGGAGGGGAAAAAAGCATGTAACTCATGAATGAACAGAGACAAACGGGAAGCCGGTAATTCAAAAAAAGCCAGGAACATCTTTAATCATTCTGTGTCGATGATTATTCATAGACAATGTCGCTTTGTTGAAAGTGTACTGTAATTAATAACCGGGGCAGGGTAGAACAATTGAGGGTGCGAGCGTCACGCGTCATACAATACTAGAGACGTGATTTCTAAATAGTGTAAATTAGCTGTTTACCTATTGTGATCCGGCATGTGACACCGCAGCCTCTTTTTCCTTGAGACCAAAAGAAAATGATTAATTGCGAGCTCACGGCTTTTACAGCTTCAAGAGTAAATCAACTTCTGAGAAGTGCTAACTTGCTAAAATATAAACTAATTTTAGGCCCCAGATATTAAAATATAATCCATCTTCTTCCTCCACAGGGAAAGCTAATTAGAAAATGTGACTGGCATAAGAGAGAAGAGGTGGAGGAATGGTGGGATTAGGCTCGGGAGCAGAAAAAAAAAAATCACAGCCTCTCGCTAAATCTCGGGATTTCTATACACTTCACATGAACTATTTCTCATTGTGCCTCAGTGTTTGTCGTGTCAATAAAGGAAATTATCCAACAAGTAAATATCAAATAGCATAAAAGTATGAGTTTAAAACATGCAAGAATATTTACATTTTAAATTTTTGTTGCGGGGGGGGTGTCATTTAATTCTCTATCTTAACACAACAGCCAATAAACAAGCGTTGCCTGAGGCAAAGGGGCTACCTGACTGAGGCTCGACTGGTATTCAACTCTTGTGTTCTTCACATGTACTGACCTTATGCAGTAAAACATCCACAGCCTATTGTAGAATGCAATTTATACGCCTAAAGAACAGAGCGCTTCAATACAGGCGAATAGGCGCCTAAGAGCAGAGAACAAGACGAAACTGTGGAGACGTCTTAATGAAAACAATAAATACCTAGAATAAGTGGTTTCGTAATAACGGCACATATTTTGCACATTTGTTTGTCTCTTTTTGTGGAGTACGCACTAAGAGAATACAGTATGAAACAGAATCGTTGTGTAACAGAGCCGAGTAGTCCGAGCCAGCCGAGTCCCCGAAGACGATCCCCTGAGAGGAGAAATGCTCAGAGTGGTGACAACTTAAAGGCAATAACCCAATAATAAAGAGCAGCAAAGTGGCCGTAGGAGAGAGTTCTATTCCTGATGCTTTTAAAACAACAGAACAAACAAGTGTCCCTCAGCAGACCACTGCCAGGTGCAAAGTGATGTCATTTTCTTTTACACATTTGAGAATACGTTCTTCAATTAATGACAAGCTTGCGTCTTTCCAATCACGGGCTTTTATCTCAACCCCCCTCCTCTGCAACCCTATAAAAAAAGATGTCATTTTGTACAGACGGGCATATTCTGTTAACCCTTTCACTATTGGACATTACTTCACAAACCATTTACAGGGGGACGTTTTAGTCCGATAATAGCCATCCAATTGGTACCCTGCTGGGTGTCTATTTGCCTGGACCAAATGCATTGAAATGCCTTCCTCCTACGGTCTGTAACTACTCAAAAAACACTTAAAAGAAATGTTCCAGAGAAACAAATTGCACGTTACCTCGCTAAATATAGTTTGCACATTGTGCAGACATGATATACGAGGTAATGTATGTTCGTGCTGGAAGTGTAAATGACAAAGTGGTTACTTATGTCCCAGAATGAAAAGAATAATAGTGGAAATGTTAATAATAAAAAATAAAAAAAAATCCCACATCTAAACACGGACACACAGCACTAATTGGACACTATACAGAAAAAAACCCGCATTCAATGCATCATGGCCCAATTCCCTCAACCTATCACACTAAACCTGGTCGTTTCATTCTTCAAAAATTTTCTGCTGGAACTTTAGTGGCCGACTTGAACATTATTCTCACACTTCAGTGCAGTTGTACCCTGTGAGGATGACAAATTTCTGGGCTAGTTTGGAAAGAAGAGTGCTGCAGGGGAAAGGCAACGGCCAGTCTCCAAATGGGGCGGGGGGTAAGCAATGGAAAACTCATTTGGAATTCAGTACTGCAACATTGCCATCTTTTGGTCAGATTGTATACTATGAATTCCCAGAGACACTGCATATCCAAACCCATAGTGAGGTCCCAGGGAAGCCTGACAAAAAGGTACGTAATGGATTTTTTTTTTTTTCTTGACTGATGATGCAACAAATAAAACTGGCACATATTTTACTAATTGTTGTTCAAAGTTCTTTGTAAATTTCTTGAGTTAAGAAGAGTATCAAATATGCAGCAGCAGAAAAAGCAACTGCAAAACTACTTTATTGCCACCATTCAAATATTGCAGTTGGAATTTTATGTGACGGCTTCTAAAAACAAATGCGGACATCATCTTATCTCCTCCGGGCAGCAAAATTGCAAACGTGGTGAACAGAAGCTTGAGTGGGTATACTTATCCTCTACCTGAATAAATATTTGTTCGAGGCGCCGGCGCTGTCCTGTTTTCCCACGGTGGTATATGGGACATCATGGATAAGGGAGAGGATGGGCTCTGACAGAGAGTGACAATTCATCCCTTCATCCCTCTAACTGACGTGTCACATCCTCTGATGACTTTATTGTGCTCCCTGTCACTGCACTTAATCTGTGTGTCAGTCAAACCGGAGCAGCCCACACCAGCACCTCGAGACAGCACAGCTAATACCCACCTTTTTAATGACATTAGATTTGGAGTAATGCCATTCACTACAGCACTGATATTATCTCCTATTTGCATCATTCAGTCGGCGACACAGCCGCAGCTCGACCGATAGAGAGCCAGTCATTTCCCCATCCATTTCCACTCGGATGACAGATGTCAAGATTGAAACTGGCTATTATTTACTGTAGCTGTGTTTTTATCACAGACAGACATGATGTCTCACTCTACTCTAGGCTGTCAGCCAAGGCATCAAAACCTGATTTTCTGCAGTATTTTGCGTACCGCTGCACAACATTCATTTTGTTACTTTTTTAACAAAAAAATTACTTTGAAATAAAATGATATAAAAGGATGATGCATGTAACTTGATTTCACACACGTGTATATATACACACACACACACACACACATATATATATATATATATATATATATATATGTGTGTGTGTGTGTGTGTGAGAGAGAGAGAGACAACTATGCAACAGTTTTGGACACATTCAAGGTATTCAAAATCTAATATTTATATCTTAAGTCCTATACAGGCCCTGAGGCCCATCAGGCCAGTGCATATCCCTGGACCCTGTAGTGTGAAGTGAATGAGAGGCTATGACTTCCCTTGTATGGGACACCAGTCCATCGCAGTTTACTTCCCCAGCCAAGGCTGGTACCCATTTACAGCTGGGTGGACTGAGACGATGCAGTAAATTAATTGTAATATTTATACAGATTCTCCATGTAATGTGGAGTTGCGTCAGGAAGGGCATCCGGCGTAAAACTTGTGCCAAATCTACATGCAGATCCATGTGGGATCTGCTGTGGCGACCCCGAGTTTCAATTGGGAGAAGCCGAAAGTAGATTATTATTATACAGATTGCAAGCAATATAGATTGCTTTTTTTTTTAATGAAGTTACCATTACTTATTTTGTTGTCACTTTGAGCAGACTTTATAGCTTTTAATATAAAATGGCATCATGGATGATGCATGCAACAATACATACATATATATATATATATATATATACACACACACAGTATATAATATGCAATTACAAATCAAAAAACATTTGGACGGTATGGAAAATGCAAATAAAAAAAACCTGCAGTGATTCTTACATTTACTTTAAATTCTGTTTCATTGCAGACAGTATGAACCCAAGACAATTCATGTTTTGTGTGGTCAGGTTCATTTCATTTGTTAACATGCATCCATTCCTGTATTTCAGGCCTGCAACACATTCCAAAAAAAAGTTGGGAATGGGGCAATTTAGGGCTAGTAATGAGTTTTTAAAAACAAAAAAATTAATAATGATGTTATTTCAAACAGGTGGTTGTCATCATGATTTGGTACAAAAGCAGTATCCACAAAATGCTGAGTCTTTGTAGAGCAAAGATGGACAGAGGATCTCCAGTTTGTCAACAAATGTGTGAGAAAATTATTATAATTCTTAAAAACAATGTTCCTCAAAGAAAGATTGGAAGGGATTTGCATATTTCTCCCTCTACAGTGCATAATATCATTTAGCAATTCAAGGAATCTGGAGGAATTTCAGTGTGTAAAGGGAAAAGGCGCAAGCCTAAGCTGAACAGTCGTGATCTCCGATCCTTCAGACGGAACAGCATCAAGGATCATCATTCATCAATAGCTGATATAACCACATGTGCAAGGGACTACTTTGGGAAACCTTTGTCAAGAACTACAATACAGAGCCACATACACAAATGCCACTTAAAACTTTACTGTGCAAAAAAAAGTTAACCTTGTCCAGAAGCGGTGTCAACTTCTCTGGGCTCTGGGTTGGACCATCATACAGTGGAAACATGTACTGTCGTCAGATGAATCAGTATTCCAGATGTTTTTTTGGAAGAAATGGATACCGTGTGCTCTGGACCAAGGATGAAAAGAACCATCAAGACTGTTACTAGCAACAAGTGAGAGTTCTAACTAGATGAAGAAAGTTTGACCATATTACTCCCACCTTGGTGTCCCTTTACTGGCTTTCTGTTCATGTGAGGTCTGAGTTTAAGGTGTTGTTATTAACCTATAAAATTCTTCATGGACTAGTGCCCCCATACTTGGCTGATTTACTTACACCTTATATACTGGCCCGTGCTGTGCATTCTCACGATCAAGGACTGCTGTGTGTTCCGAAGGTAAAAAAGAAGTCAGCAGGTCAAAGAGCCGTTTCTTGTCATGCGCCCATTTTGTGGAACAGTTTGCGCATTGAGATAAAACAGTCTGAATCTGTGGACTCATTTAGATCCAGCTTAAAGACTCATCTGTTTTCTCTCTACTGTAATCTGACATAAACTTAGTTGTGTTTTCTTCCTTTATCTGCAGTGATTGTCAGGATTGTTTGGAGAGAGTCTTGGTCACATTGCATCCATTATTTTGGGTTTCTGGTGAACATTTTAGCATTTGTCATTGGTCTCCTATTGTTTGATGGTGTTAATGTGTATGAATATTCTGGCAGATTGTTTTGGTTACAAGCTGCAATGTTTGGTTTATGTGTGTGACATTTATGAATCCTGTTTTACTTATGTTATTTGTTTATATTTATTTGTTTATTGCATTTTATTTTTACTGCTTTTTACATCTGTTTTACTGTCTATTGGTTGCTAGCTGCATTGTTTGTGTGCTGTGTGTGTTTGACAAATTCTCTGTACCTTCTATTATTTATGCTAATTGTTTTAATTTTTATTGTTATTGTTGTTGTGGTGGCCAGAGCAGTATCCACCCAACTGAGCCTGGTCCGCTAATGTTGGACCCTGCTCCTGTGAAGCGACTTAGGGTGACTGGTGTCGTGATTTGGCGCTATGTAAATAAAATTGAATTGAATTCAAGTCCAAAATTCAGGGTCTGTCATGGTATGGGGGTTGTGTCAGTGCCCTTGGCAAATTTATACTTCTGTGATGACAGCATTAATGCAGAAAGATACAATGCGATTTTAGAACAGCATATGCTGCTTTCAAGATGACATCTTTTCCAGGGACATTCATACATTTTTCAACAAGACAATGCAAAACCACATTCTGCACACATTACAAAGGCATGGCTGCGGAAGAGGCGGGTACAGATACAGGACTGGCCTGCCTACAGTCCTGACCTGTCCCCATTAGAGAATGTGTGTTGAACTTTGAAATATAAAATGCAACAACGGTGACCCCACACTGTTGCACACCTTAAAACGTATTTGCAGGAAGAATGGAACAAAATAACACCTGAAATGCTTCATCGCTTGGTATCCTCAATGCCAAAACGTCTTACATATTGTGAGAAGGAATGGCAACATTACAAAGTGGTAAATGCTTTTGCGTCCCAACTTTTTTTTGGAATATGTTGCAGGCCTTAAATGCAGGAATGGATGCATATTTACAAATGAAATGAATTTGACCACACAAAACATGAAATATCTTGGGTTCATACTGTCTGCAATGAAATAGATATCAAAGTAAATGTAAGAATCACTGTGGGGTTTTTATTTGCATTTTCCATACATCCCAAATTTTTCTGATTTGTTGTTGTAAAACATCTGCCTATTGATTTATATTGATATCTGTCGATTGATTGATTGATATAGATGGATAGATATAGATAGATAGCTATAGACATATTACTGCGCAAAGGTTTGATGTGTTAAATATCAAACATATAGTAGTATCATACAATATAAATATAAAGGTAAAATCTGGAAGCATTTCTCACCTTTAAAATCATATCATTTAGTGAGAAAGTGATAAAACTACAAATTTTCTTTTGGACAATCTTTGTGGGAAGGTTGTATTTTGTCAGACTTTTACAGCATTTTTATTATTGAGCAATCATTTGCAACTGTGTTCCTGTCATCATGTGCTTGACCGTAAACCTACAAAGAAATCACGTTTTGTTTGCTTGTTTGTTTGTTGTTGTTGTTGCTGATGCTCTTGCTGCTGTTGCTGATAATTGATCAGTTTGTTTAATGAAGTACAAAATTAATGTCATGTTTCATTTTTGTTGGAATAGGAACAACTGGGCATTACAAATATGATTTTTTTGTTGTTACAGTGATGAAGAGAAAATCTCTGCATTTTTATCAAAAGTCTGCCTGAACCTTTTGCACCTTACAGCAGTGCCACAGGTTCAATCTGTACAGCTTTGCTGTCTGAAAGCTGCCCTTATCAACAACCACATGAGAAAAGTGCCTTACAATATAGTGAACTTTGTGAGTGACAAACACCATCAGTTTTTCTTGGCGACAAAGACACTAAAACTGACAAATCGTCATCAAATCCTCGATTTAGTGATTGCTTGAAGCTGACAATATTTTTTATTCTGTGCAAAAAGTATCTAAAAATACCTTCTTCAGAAAATATTCCTCCTCTGGTCAAAGATCTCTATTTTCTCCTCTTCAGGTGACTTTACAAGGAACATGCCATGAATGATTTCGAATGATTCAGATTCCTTTGGCAATGTGGTTGGTACCGCTGTCACTGAGAATGAGTAAGCCACACCGCCAGCCTATCGGCATCAGAGGTAACAAAATCTCTTTCTTTCTTTTTTTTGTTCTGACAGTGCATTTTCTCTCCCATCACAGCTCTGGCGCCTAATTAAATGTATTTAGCATCATAAATATTCCAGGGAGACAGGTTGACACAGTGAATTAATGTCTCGCCTCTCTTGGCTGTGGAGAGAAAGTTGGCCAACGCGAGGTAAATGCTTCCACATCTACATCTTGTTCCGTCTCAGTGCTGCATTTGTTTTCCAGTACTGCGAAACAGAAAACACATTGTTTCCAAATAAGTCGCACGATGACACGGTGGTGAAGTGAGAAACTTATCAAACTTACTTTTTTATTAACTAAGAAGAAAAAAATCATCTGGCAGTAGTTTTTTTTTAAAATTTGTCTTCCTGCAGAAAGGGATAACTCGCAGGATATGAATATATTTTTTATGACATTTTTTTTCTAAGGGTGTGTTTTTGAAACAAGCTATTAGATTTTGGGTGAGCTAGATGTGGGTTTTAAATATGTTTATCAGAGGAACATTGAAAGTCATGCCCATGTTTGACATTTTGATCTCTGTCTCCAGTAGTAAGCCAAAAACTGAGTTGTAAATTACACAACTGCATGTCTCTGTGGCTCCACTATTCTCCAAGATCAGCTGCATACAATCTGGACCTGGTTTCCAGACAGGTTGTTTTTCTAAAAAAAAAAAGTTTTGACACATTCATTTTTAGCATATTGGATCCCATCTTTGGTGGCAGGCTGCTCACAGATATGGAAACTTTACACACATTTGGTGTCACTGTGATGCTCCTCAAACATCAGCCAAGTCCATGCCCAGGCCTGTATTTAGTGTTATTTCAAGATTTTCTCTTCTTCTTTTTTTTTTACAAATAGGAAACTAGGGCGGCACGGTGACTTAGTGGTTAGCACTGTTGCCTCACAGTGAGAAAGTCCCAGGTTCTCTTTCAACCTGGTCCTTTCTGTGTGGAGTTTGCATGTTCTCCCCTTGTTTTCGTGGGTTCCCTCTGGGTGCTCCGGCTTCAAATCAATTCAATTTATTTATATAGCGCCAAATCACAACATAGTCGCCTCAAGGCGCTTCACAAGGGTAAGGTCTAACCTTACCCACCCCCTGAGCAAGCACAATAGCAACAGTGGTAAGGAAAAACTCCCTGGATGTTTTATAAGTATAGGAAGAAACCTCAAGCAGACCAGACTCAGAGGGGGGACCATCTGCTATGGCCATACTATCAATGAGACAGAAATACAAAAATACAAAGCACAAAGTCCAACAAGAGATATAACACATGCACAGAGTGTCCAAAATATATATATAAACACACAATCTTCCTAATCCGTCTACGTCGACTCTGATGTCGTGTGTTGAAGAA
>OMMV01062313.1:0-12574 GCA_900302635.1 Chatrabus melanurus
AGAAAATAGGAGGGGGCCTAAAACAGAACCCTGCGGAACCCCATATTTTACCGGAGCGGGTCTCAAAGTTACATTATTGTACAAGACGCAATGAGAACGACTAGATAAGTATGAAGCTAACCATGAGAGAACCTGGCCTGAAATACCAAAATAACTTTCAAGCCTATCCAACAATATACGATGATCAACCGTGTCAAACGCTGCACTGAGGTCCAGCAGCAGCAGCACTGTGGTGGTGTCTGAATCCATCGCCAGCAGAAGATCATTGACCACTTTAGTAAGTGCTGTTTCTGTGGAGTGCTTAGTTCTAAATGCCGACTGCAGCGGCTCATAAAGATTGTTATCGGTAAGATATGTGAAAGATAAAAAGTGATTGCACCATAGACCACCAAAAACCTGGGAGAAACTCCAGCACAGAGTTGTTCTAGTATTTATATGGCATAATATCTGATCTGCCTTAAGCTGGCCATGCACTACACGATAATATGAAGCGATAATGCCTCATCAACATAATGCAGGAGTATATTTTATAAGAACCACAGAATAAAGCATGCACGCCTCTGTCCATGCGGCTATGGATGAGCAGGAGCTGGGCATTGTGCGCAGCGCTGCACAGGTTGTCCCATCTGTGGCCACTGCAGAGCCAGAGTGAGAGAGAAATAAATATGTAACAAGGCCACGTTTTATTCAGCACTCAAAATACTACTGTATATGCAGAAATAAAATAACACCCTACATGATCAACATTATTATTGGGCGTTAGTGTTGGCAATTCTGGCTCCTTGAAAAGACCTGGATCTTGTCGGATCAGTCACTTCTTTGAGCTGTTTGAAAAAATGACTCATTATTAATTTTTTCCCGCTGAAACATGGCTGACATTCCTGTGTTTTCCTGTTTGACCGAGGGTGGATCTGAGCTATGTACATGCCTGTTTACATGTGCGCACCGAGCAGAGCCTGTTTGCATGTTTGCGGAGGGTCCGTCACTCATTAAAACCAGTCAGACTGGACAGAGAGAGTATTTTAAAGCCCTCCCACCCCGAGACTCTGCAGGCTTACAAACCACATTCCACTCAGGTGCAGGCTGCAGCAACTCTTTGTGTCTGGATGGAGGAAAAACCACATGACTACCTGCTCGATCACTCGCTCCTCTTCCCTCCGGTGTGCTCTCTCTCACAGAGCGGCCGCTCATGCTCACGTAAGGGGAGTAGATTGAATATAAGGTGGGCAGTGAAATATTAGCACACTGACAAGACGAAGGGCTCCCTGCCTAGCAGGACTCGATTCCCTTCGTTCATACGACAGAGCCATTGAAAAGAATCGGATCGTTCACGAATTGCACAACACTATTGGCCATTTATGTGGATAATAACAAACACGGAAACATTTATTGAGCACAGAATAAGTTTTGTTTGGTCAGAGAGAACGATACATGTGAGCCAGCACGTCACCTTTTCCAATGACTGAACCCATGCTCTGACAAAATTATTTAAGTATTTATAATGTTCGCATGAATTAATCCAATGGTGAGAACGATTTGTATGTTTTGGACACCCAGTAGCATTTCTTATATTTTTGTTTTGTAGTCTAAGCTCCAGGGCTTTATGTGTGCATCCTTGACACAATGTGAAGTGGCAGAGGATACGCGATACTGGTCCATTTCAGGGAGAAAGTTTTTTTTTCTTACTTTCGGCTGCTCCAGTTCAGAGTTTCAACAGCAGAAACATCTTCACCTCACACGTATTTGTTATGGAAGTCTGGCAGATCTATAACACTGGCAGAGGGTGAGTGTGTCACTATGTGTGTCACGTGTGAACATCTGTGTGTGTGTTGCCTGCCTGTGTGCATCCACTCCTGTGCACCCCTGTATGCATCTATCTGCTTGTAATATGCACATTCAGATGCGATATGGGAAATATGACACTGGTCGCATCACAGAAGTTTTGAACATGCTTAAAGTGCTGCGTTATGGTCTCATCTCACCGTAACGTACATTTGTAACACAATTGCTTTGCAAATGTTGCAATACAACATGCATTTCTGTACGATCCTGCCATAATGTACATTCATATCGCATCATCATATAATGTATGGTCGACATTAAATAAGCAGGTTCACACTCTGCATGTACACACAGCAAAACTGATTTGCAAACAACCAAACAACCAAAAAAAAACCATTAATGGAAAAATACAAAATGTTATCTTCCTGCTTCACTCTTTCACCTCAGGGAGCTTTGGTGGCTGCTCTCTAACATGGTGGCGCAGATCCTTTAACTCACCAGAAAAGTTCTCAGCTGCTTTCTCAATAGCAGTTTGCCAGTAACCAATCAGATGACACTCTGATTGGTTTATTTCATGTTATGACTAAAACATACCCATGACTAATTCAGAGAATAAATATAATTCCTTTTCTCCCTGATGTCAGATTGTAAATAGCGAAAAATAAAAAATAGTTGGACACGCCCCAATAGCACCTGCATTATGATTCTTACACTGTGTGCCATAGTCAAGATAGGCCCCAGAACTTAATGGGTTCTGCTGAAATGATGGTTCTAGGTTATCCTCATGAAAAATTTGTGGTAAAATGTATGAAAAGAAATGCATAAAAATTCGTACATATCCCACGTATTTGTCAGCCGAGAGGCTGTGATGACGTCACCAAAAACAAGATGGCAGATCTTCTGACTGAAAAAAAGCAGAAATCCATCTTTTACTTATTATTATTTTTATTCTAACCCTAATCCTAACCATCCTAACTATAATCCTAATGCGTGTTTCGGAACGCTAAATGCGAAACGCATGTTGAGCTTGCGCATGAAAATTCGCAGGAATACGCACAAAATATCGCGCTTAACTTCTTGTATGATATATGAAACGCGTCATGAGAATATTTTGGATTGTCCAACTATACAAGTATTATGGCGACAAATGAAAATGTTTTTGGAGTAATCCTGACAGGCAGACAAACAAAAAATTATTCTCTTATTGAAAGTAATGAAAAAAAGTTTTAACTCCCTAAATGTAAAAAAAAAGAAAACAAAGAGAAAAGGAAGTGAAATTAAGACGTAAGAGAAAACATTGCAACAATCAAACATAATCTAAATACAGAAGGACCAAAAAATAAATTAAAAATAGCATAATGAAAATGAACATTAAGCCAAAAAGTGGTCAAGGTCTGATGATGATAGATTACCATTTCCTCTCATCCCAGTATTATAATATCCAGAACACCTCATCTGAGAAGTTATAAGTTATTCCTCATAATGACATATGCGGTAATTTGACTGCATTCTCATCATCACAGTAATAATATAAAGCTGAAATTCCTGTTTTTATTTTCACCATTTCCCTTTTCCTCTTTTCACTCGTCCACACTGTATATTTTTCCTCCTTTCTTTGAATAAGTGTGATGAGGTGATAAACGTTATAAACAACTGGGCTGATAGGCTCTTTTTTTTTGGCCATTCAACTACAGACATCTTTATTTACACATCCTTTGCGACCAATAGGAAGGAGGCAAATGTTTAGTCTGATAACAGAGGGCGTGATAAGGCAGCACTAAAGTCTGGACCCACGCGGTATTTGCTGATGGTGAGGGCCGTAAAGGAAATCGAGGGCTGAGTTACAACATTTTTATGGCCTACAATAGAAGATGCACAATGTAAGGTCTGCAGAGGGAATACACAAATGCACACGCGCATATACAGTACCAAACAACAAACCAAATAACACACAATAACCTAAAGGTAGAAACGTGTTATTGTGTTGACATCGCACAAAACGTTTGCGGGTGCATCTTGTTTCCATCTGCACTTAATTGCCAATCATTGGCTCATGTGGAAGATATTTATTTCCCACACTCTGCACTTTAATATGAGTCAGGCATCGTTTGTCGTCTCTGGCAATACCAAAAAGATGCAGTCATCATCAGAACTAATTAGTGCCTTTCATGCTATGAAAATTGGTGTTGTAAACAGCCACATCACACGCACTTTTATTCGTGCATTCAAACTTCAAATGCTTCAAAAGTAAACTCCAAAGGAGTTAAGTCTCTTAACTCCTTTGGAGTTTACTTTTGAAGCATTTGAAGTTTCCTATTTTAATTATTCTTAATATATTTCCTCACTCAGGCGCTCCTGTCTTGCTTTTCCCTGTCTCTTTGTACCTTTAAAAGTAGCTTTATCTCCCCAGTGAAAAGAATTTCGGGGAATATTTTACCCTAAAAGGCCATGTGGAGCAGCGTGCTGGTTTCCTGTGGGAGGGTTTTCCTCTCTCTGACTCTGAAGCTGGAGGTTTGGCCCGTCCTCATCCTCTCCTCTTTCTTCTCGCTCTTTCTGTGCACACACATACTGAACAAACTCCTGCCATTTTTTTTCTTCAATCCCAACAAAGTCAGGAAATCCAGCCATAGCCAGGCAGCGCCTAAGTGTCCGTGTCATATGCATGTGCTCTGTAAAACCGGAGACTGAAGTTCAACTCAAACATTCTGAGGAAACCGAGATCAAACCATTCAAGTTTATTTAACTGAAATGATTCATATGGTGACTGAGAGAGGTCACAACACTTCAACATTAAAACAACACTAGCAAATGCAGAAAACACTTACAAATACAAAAAAAACCCCACCTGCATCAATTCTACAACAGGTAGCATCAAAAACAGTCTTGCAAATTGAGAAAATGCTTGCAAACAGAGAACACAAACAAATATAACCTCATGCAAAATTAATTTTGATAACATGTCTGCTGCAAATTCATACAACGCACGCCAAAAACACAGGCGCATTGCAAATAGACAGTACAAACAACACAAAAAGAGGTTTCTGCCCGGAGGACTTTTACTGATGGACCGTTCAGTGTGTTGCATCCCTCAGCGGTTGCTGACGTACATCTGGTTATGTTAGAGACCGGTAGAGAAAGTTAATCTCCGCTACGACAAAGTTCCCTCTGCTAGCCTCCGTTAGCATCCGCTAGCCAAGGTTACTGGTGCGATCGTCCACGTTGGGTAATGTTTAGGTGCTGCTTCGCCCTGCCTGCTCAGAATCATTGGACAGTGGTGTGCCGAACCCCTCTCCCGCA
Source organism: Chatrabus melanurus (assembly GCA_900302635.1). Lineage (NCBI taxonomy): Eukaryota > Metazoa > Chordata > Actinopteri > Batrachoidiformes > Batrachoididae > Chatrabus > Chatrabus melanurus. The sequence goes on from OMMV01062313.1 coordinate 5,080, forward strand.
CATTGCCATGTTGGCAAAGGCTCTCCTTGTTCTAATGGAGCGCTGGCTAACGGCCACCTCTGTTGTCCTCCACTAGCACCACGTTGTGAAATGCCGTGCTGCGTTTGAGGTTCGCTACCAAACCCTGGTAATGTGATTTTCCTGACGTTTGGCCACTTTTCTCTACCTTTCCCTACATTCACCAACTGCTGGGGTAAACGTCATAGTGTAACTTATAGCACCTGCTCAGCAGAGCTGAGTAAGTTTAGTTATCTATTTTATGGATGATTTTGCTGTTGAGCTAATTATTTTTTTGTGTCTTATAGCTGTTGAATTTTCTCTCCCCGTGAGCTGAGGATCTCATAGCTGTTGAATTTTCTCAAGATGGCGGATGTCAGTGACTTTCCAGAAATACGCCCAAAAATCACATTTAGAGGCTAAAAACACTTATGACGAAGAACATGGTCGGACTAGAATCCATAAATGTCTGGCTTTTCCCCACATAGAAACCTGTTAGACCAAAGGCTCCAACTGTCGTTCATTCTGCTCAATGCAGAGTAGGGAGGAGGGCGGATTGAGGAGGAGTGGTTGAGAAGGTAAGCTTTGTGTACGTCCTGAAGTGTGATGTAAGTGCGACGTCCAGAAAAATCATTTATAGCATCTTTAATTGATTTGAGGTGATCAGCTTCCTCAAAAGGTTTGAGTTGGACGAACGAATCCAATTTTCCTATGTCTGTGTGTGTGTGCGTGCAATCTGAGTTGACCTGCTTATTCAACAGGATGTGACTATACGGTCACACAGGAAAACAAGGTAGTAAAAAAAGAGAGCAGCCGTGATAGAAAAAAACCCAAAGACTGACAGGAGAAGGAAGTGGGCAAGAGAGGAAAACAGTGTGAAGAATTCAAATTTGGGAGGAGACAGGAAGGAAATGAAAGGAAATACGATCAGGGAAGGCAGTGTGTAGTGGTGAAGATAGGCTGAAGTCACTGAGCTCACAGCGTCCTCCCTCTGCACACTCAGCGTGTTAGTTATTGTGTTGAGTTCGAGGGACGTTGTCCTTATAAGGTCCGCACTGATGCACTGTGGGATACGAGACCTGCTGCTGTCACCAGCATGTCAGAATGAAGTCATAACTATCATGTACTGTCCTCAATGTATATTCTATATTTCATTCCATCTTTTTTCTTTACCTCCACCAAGGAGGTCATGCTTACCTCTGGAAGGAAGTTATATTTTCAGTGCTGTTTGTTTGTCTGTTAGCAGGATTATGCAAAAACTGCTGAACTGATTTTCTTCAAATGTGGTGGAAGGGTGGCGTATGGGTCAAGGAGGAAACCATTAACTTTTGGAGTTGATCCAATTCAGGGGCAGATCCAGAAATTTTTGTTCACTTTCTTTAAGATTGCGAGAGAGTGACTTTTCAACATTTTCCTGAATTTCTCAAGAGATAATGCACAGATCTTTTTGAAAAAAGTTAGGCATGTGTAGCGTGCTAATATCTAAGAACAGGTGAGACAGTGCAGATTTGGATAGCAATCCAGGTTTTGTGGATCAAAATCTGTATCTGTAGGGGGTTATTTAAATTTTTTTTAAATTTACTGTATGGTAACAGAGCTAGAAACCTGCAACAATAACCAATGTATAGCTAAAGTAATGGGGATTCAGTAGGGTGCAAAGAGTTTTCATTTATCACATCCAGAATCCAGAATTTTTTTCAACTTTAAAAAACAAAAAATTACGCAATGGGCACCTGTTAGAGCACTTCACGTGTTGGCAGAGGTATGTGCTCTACAAGTGCCGTTCTAGTTTTGACTGTTTTGTTTGTTACTGCAGTGCTCCGGAATTTGTCCTGTTGATGTCGGACTCTGGAAGACATCTGCTTTAGTATGCAGACTGATGAATATCAATATCATCATTATAAAAGTTACAGAAACGGTTGTTCTTAGAATAAAAACCATTCAATTTTGTGGCAGATATAGATAAAGGCATGCCGCCAGCAAATTTCAAAAAATTTTGCATTAGGATTAACATCACAAGAACATCATGTTTGTCGTGCTATTTCTTACAATACAGCAACTTTATTACCATCATCACATCTGAAAGGTATATTTGACTGATGCAGATTCTTATTTGGGGCTGCACAAAATTTAACTTTCTGACTGTCACACGTGTAACAAAATCTAATAAAATCGAACTTGCAGTGATTCAGAAAGACATACTAGCAAAATTCGCTGAATTCTGTTTTTTTTTTAAGCAATCAACCTTGCATTTTGGCAACTAATTTGAATTTTTCCAGATTTGCCCCCAGAGGCGGAGAAGAAAAACCATGCAATCATTATTGATTTAGCATTGAGTTAAATGCTTGTGAACTTTGATACACAAATTTGCAGCGGCGACTACACCAGTCTGCTTCTTGTGACCCACGAGGAGACAGAAGTAAACAATGCCCAAAATGGCACAAACAATGATATTAGCGAGTCATGTCACAAACTAAAGTTCTGGTCTACCGAAGTGTAAGCTGTTCTGAAAACAGATCAGTATCATTCCAGCCAGCTGTAAGACAATCCTGGATACTAAAAATACTATAGCCCGACCGATATGGTTTTTTGGGGGGGCCAATACAATACCCATATTAGGGTGTAAAAAATTTATGATACCGATATATCTGCCGACATATAAAAGTGTTTATTTCTCACTAACTTTTACAAAATATAAGAGAAAAATGGCAAACATATTAAATTCACACAGAAATACAGCTGTCTGGGCTCATTTTGGATTATTTTGTTCGAGCAACCAACCAATGTACGTCACGCTGTCATCACGTTGCCTTCAATTGGACTGGCAGTCGCTGTGTCGCTTCGCTCAGCATTTGCATAAAATAGACTTCTATTTTGGCCCCGCCTAGCTGGAGGCATAGCAACCACTTGTCTCTTGTTGCTGTAAAACGTCCATTATGATTGAAAGTGAATGGCAGTTGGTCGTTTTTCCTCTGTCTCTTGTAGCTAATGTGACCAAGGGGTGATGGGGCTCCCTCCCATGCTTGACAGCATGGTAAACAATGCTGCTGGACAAACTACGCAATGACACCTTTTCCAACAGCCAAAGTGTTTTTCTGCATTGCTTATTCGGTAAAATTAAAAGTTTTCACATCAGCAAAAATAACATCAATACCGATATGTTTGTGAAAGGCTCATATCGGCCGATATTATCGGCCATATCAGTCAGGCTCTAAAAAATACATTACCTTCACACAGTTGTTGAACTTATGTGAGTAGCAACAACATTGACTAGCTAGCCTAGCTCTGTTGATTGATGCATTTATTAGAAACTGATATCAAATGCCTTAAAGTGATGACATGAAATAGGCAGAAACACTTGAGCTACCAGAGACGCCACAAATAACTGTGTGTAAATCTCTGGGGTTGATGCCAAGATGTGTAAAAAGAATATATACTGAGGCTTCATAAAGCATTTGTTCTTTGTTGTTGTTCTCCTGACTTTTTGTTATCCCAAATAAATTTCATGAAGGATTTTCCAACACACGGTGGGCTGGAGGACTTTCCAAAACCAAATGTCCAAATGACCAATTACCGGACCACAGCTTCGAAGTTGCACAAAATCCACCAGGAACCAGATTTATGCAAGGACTTCTTGTGTCCTATTCTGTTTTGCTTGAGATGAGTTGCCCTGGTTTCTGTCTGAGATGGGTAGTTACCAATAGGAATGATATGTGCAGGTAAAATGTCATTTAAATTGACTCACATCCAAGGAGAGATGCTATGTTGCGAGCACATTAGCAAAAGGTAGGCCTTAGTTTAATAGACTCCCAGAGTGACCTAATGTTGGGCTCATAACAATGTACCTATTTTTCTTTTGGCTTCTTCCATTTTGCTCAGTCTCCCCACACTGAATTTGGTATGGAATGGCATGTTGAGTTGGCACAAGTCTCATCCCTTGATTCCACCATGTAGGGTTCCATCTGGACCTGATCGCAGGCTTCGCAGCCATTCCAGTCAATGCTTGTGATTGCACCAGCAGTGCCGCAGCACGTTTCAGGAGTGCCCCAGAAGCAATTTGCACAGAGCAGATTGAGACAGACAGTAAGTCAATACACGAAAGGCATAGTGAATCCAGACATTTTTCAAAAATAAAACACCCCGTGTAGAGTACAGATTGTATTTCACTTCATTGAATGTGAAAAGAAACCACATAACTACCTAGTCTATTCACTCATGGTAGAAGGACAAATATCAAAGAAAAATCATCAAATCAACAAGTGCTCAGCTTGTGAAACCTCTGCCCCATGAAACACTGCTGGTGGGATCTGAAGCTGCATGCGTGATAGAACAAAATCGCGATAAAGCCCCGCTCAGTGTAATTTAGGGTTTACGACAAATGCCCTGCCTGAAGCAACTCCAGACGTACAAGAAAAGTGGGACATGGGAGACCTCGAACCAGGAGCCTTCTCGTTAAGAAGCAAACATACAAACCACTTGCAAAATGCCGAGCAATGAACTGTAGAAATGATAAAAATTAGAAAACTAAGGCGATTTAATGTGTCAGAAAATATAGTATGAAATGTCACAATCTTTTCCAGAAAAGCTGAAGACACGAAATAAGAATAAAAATTAAAACATGATATTTGTTTGTCAGTAATGTGTATTGTCTGGAACACAATTGGTCATTTCTGTGCCCTGTTTATTCACCTGGTGTCTCTTTATCTGTGCTTCTCTTCAGTCAGAGGTACCGGTATTTGTTGTGTCATTCATGAATGAGTGTGGAGTGTGAGTTCTAATGCAGGGAAAGTTGTGTAATCAGGAACTCCGTAATATTGGGTAACGGTTTATTGTGTAAAACCACATTCACTGATCAAAATCAGTGTATAAATGTTATTCAAACCAGTCTAAACCAGTCTTCTCAAAAATTATGTTCCCAAAGTTTCAGACTTATTGAAACAAAAGTTTGAATGTGTTGATCTTTGAACTCATCAGACAGTTTCGGTCACTCCTCCCAGAGTAGGAAACTGTGCGTTTGATAGAGAGGGTAAAATACAAATAATCTATTATGTCACACGCGCGCTGATGTCGCCACTTGTTCCTTCTTTTATGTCTCACTGTATGAACCTGAGCTACAGGTTTCTGTCTCCAGGTGGACCGAAAACAATTCCCAGCCAAACACATTGATGGATTGTGCCGTGATAATAGACTGACTGAGCCGTGAAAGTGTTTTTTAAATGAAATGGAAATGATTGAAAAACTTGACAGACTTGTCCCTTTGACTGATAAATTAATTTGTACAAAACAACACATTAAGTGTCTGGTTCACTGCTCAATCACATTTATTTTAATTAATTCTTATCTGGTGAAGCCCCAGTGAGGACGTTGTCTCTTTTGTTCACATTCATAGTTACACATACCACTGATCTGTTGGCTGCTGAACAATTAACATGGGTGTAGTTGGGGCTTAAAGGCCTTGCTCAAGTGCACTCCTCTGGTTGTCATGACAATTTGGTAAGTGCTGCATTTATCGCTCTTGTAGCTAGATTTATCCAGCGTCAACCCCCAGCCCTGCAGTCACAAACCGTGAGTCCACCACAGACGTAAATACATTCTGGTGTTATGACAACTGAGATGATAATAGAATTGTACCAGATGAAAATATGAATTCCTTAAGAATATAATGAATACATACAATAACGAGCCCCTCATCGCCGATCATCTTGTCATGACTTGTTGAAGAGCAATGCCACTGTGAGGATAAGGTAAGTGGCTAACTGTATAATCGGCCGTTTAAAAAAGTTTCTTTACATTTAGGTATCCTCTCCATGCTACCATGCTTCTTCTCACCTCTTAAAGTGCCTGTAAAGCAAATTCAGAGATTTGCTTCCAAACACATTATACATGTTAGAAATGCTTTGCTGATCATATGCTAAAATGTGTTGAGCCATGTGTATTTTATTTTATTTTTTTTGGAGCTAGACTGGATTTCTGTGTTTTGCCACTGTTGAGTTCAGGATTTTTTGGGTGGGGCATTAAACCGAACCGCATGACGCACTACGGTTTCATTTGCATAGACCTATATAAACGTAGAGCTTATTTGAATCTCCGGTTGGTAGCTGCGAGCGGCAGAGAGGACGCAGCAGAGAGAGAGGAAAAGAGAAAAGACACGCGCACGTGCATACACACAGCAAGGAACGCAAGACGCAGGAATGGATTTGTCATGGACGTTTCTTTTTAACTTCCCCTGTACACAAATCAATAAATATTCCAATAGTTGCTTGCAAGTCAATAATTACTCAATACAATAAATATCTCCATAATATATGTGCAATAGCAATGCTGCGAATGCACGCGCGCGCGCGCGCGAGAGAGAGAGAAAATGTGAGTCGCGCACACATACATACACACAGAGAGGAGCGCAGTCTAAAAATTCAGTAATCACAGTCGCCAAACAGTGTCTCTTAGTGAGATAGGGGCTTTACTTCAGCCGCAATTAAGCAAGCGCTACAGAGAAGCTCAAACACCCCATAATGCTGCACTGTCTTTACTTGCTCCCTCGACCAATGACAACACGGCTTTACACCATGTGTAAAGGTGCATTAAACATTATTATTATAATATGCACGTGAGTGCAATAAACATTCATTCAACAGATTCATTGTCATATTTGACTTTTGCTACGAAACCACGCCCCACACAATTGGGCGTGGTTTCGGTGCCTTCAGCCGACACACTCCCAAAGTCTGAGAGCAGAGAATGCTGCTAATTTTTACTCGATTTTGAAACCTAATTTTATATACTGATATTTTTAATCATTAAAATTCGGCTAGGTGGTTAATAACATGTTTTTCTGTGGTTTGACAAATTCAAAACACAGATTGGATTTCACTTTACAGCCACTTTAAGCGGCAACAAGACGCAGTTTACTGTGAGTGTTTTTAGATTGCCCTATACAATTATATTATGTAGCCGGTTACTCCGCCGATTAAAATCCTTTTTGTCTCAAGTGAAAGGATGAACCCAAAAACATCTAATAATAGAGCCCATGTTGAAAAATACCAGAGTTCCCTATTTTGCACTCAGATTATGCAAAGTATGGTTGAACACGCCCCAAATGCATTTGCTCTGTGCACCCAAGCCCCAACCTCCAGTGCTGCAAAATGAAGCTAACACGAAAGTGCCCAGTTCCTTGAATGGCCACTTGAGGTTGGCTCCAAAAATGAGTCACTCCCATAGACGCACGTGGTGGGCTAGCAGTTAGTGCGACCGCTTTCAGTGCGGAAGGTTCCCAGTTCGACCCCTGCCCTTTCTCCATGTAATGTGGAGTTGCATCAGGAAGGGCATCCGGTGTCAAACTTGTGCCAAATCTACATGCAGATCCATGTGGGATCTGCTGTGGTGACCCCGAGTTGAAATTGGGAGAAAGCTGAAAGTAGATTATTATTACAGCAGAAATAAACATGTTCACAGCCTGGTACAAAAATCAGTTTTGGTCTCTATAGTTAGTTTCCTCATT
>OMMV01062357.1:0-14720 GCA_900302635.1 Chatrabus melanurus
TGTTGGACGTCTGTTTCTCATATCGTACGCGGTGGCTTATATTTGGTGTGTGTACATTTATGGTTATGGCATTTGGCGGCATTGTGATCAGATTCCTCACAGTGTACTGGGTTTTTCCCACGGCTGCTTTTTATTTATTGCGCGTCTCGCTCGCGGACCTCTTGAGCGGGCTGTGCGTTTATGTTGCGGTGAGGCTGTTTGCTGGCTGTTCGTAGAATCTTTTGGACATGTCCAAAAGCCACCGTGCGTGCTTACGTGCTGTCTGCGGCCTCGTTATTTCGCAGGTCAGCCTTGCGCGGGACGAGCGTTTCTGCACACGTTTTGGACGCAGACAGGCCGTATGAGCCCGTACGGCCGGTTGTGACTGAGGCTTAACAAGTGACCTTGTGTGTTGGAGGTACATTGTAATGACGGGTAGTAAATGCACTGAGGCAGCTCATTGCTGAAAGGAAGCCCATCTATTTTCTCATTTTCATTTCATTACTCACAGTATAATGGCCCACCCACCATAACTGCTTAAACGTGTATGTCTGTGACTTTGTCGCTGTGTCTCTTTTCAAGTAACCACGCGGTTGCCACAGTTTCCTTAGAGTCGAATGCACCAGACAACCAAAAGGCCCACATTGCTGAAATTTTATTGATGCAAACCTCCCACAGATGACAATTATCCAACCCACAAGCAGGAAGTAACGGTCCAGCATTCTGTCGAACACACAACCTGGTGAACATTTACTGTAAATGATCAGATGTTATTGGAAACAGGGAGCGTTAAACACATGGTCTCCAAATGAAAAGGATTATTAATTACGCAAGATGTACGTCAGAGGCAATGTGAAGCTGAACCGCTGTTGTGCTTAAGTGTGTTTATTGTGGTTCAAGGTGAAGGAAGTGAGAGAAAACGTGTCATTATAAGTCTGATATAAAAAAAAAAAATCCCAATTCCTGATCAATTAAACCAGAAAGTAGTTGGTAGCAAAATTATTAAGACATTGAACTAAACTTACACTTTTGTCTCAGATACTAGCTCTATTTTCACATTCAAAACGCATTGCAAACAGAAACCGTGGTCACTAACCACAAATGGGAATGTGTATAGAATTCAAGCCTGAGGCTACGCTACACGCTAACATCCATCGCAAACACTGTAATAAATCCTCATTAAGACAACACTGGTAAGTATGGTGATGCTAAACAGATCCCACTCCACCTGCACAACACTGAACATGAATCAAAAGACAATTAAGAATGACCGATTGGAAACACCTTGGGATTTTCTACACATGCTGTAGTGCAGTTGCATCGATGGAAAGATAGACGTTGGAGGATACAACAATATGATGGCAGCCAAACTGTGTCAGATTAAAAACAAACAAACAAAAACAATATGGGATCAAGACTTCTCGCCTCTCTTCGTCAATTCTGTACATTACATATGTCACACATCCAACCTACAGATGGAGGAGCGAGCAAAGCCCTCAACCGTTACTTCACTAGTGTCCTAATTCAAACATGAGTGACAGCTGCCACAGGGTTTGGCAATACTCTCACAGCCAAATATGTTTTAGGCTCATATTTAACAAACAAACAAAAATTTTCTAAATCAAACTGGGGAAGTGATTGCCTGAGCAAAGTCTTTAATCCTGAAGTCGTGCTTGGTGTGCAGTTGACATCACCTTGACACCAGTGAGAGAGAGAGAGAGAGAGAGAGAGAGAGAGAGAGAGAGAGATGTGCAGTCCATTTTACCAGAAGGTCTCTTCCTCAAACTCAAGCATTCCTTGTTGGCACATTTCAAAGTGCATCAGTCTGATAATCTGAAAGTCATAAGTTCAAGCCTCATGCGGGGCATATGTTTGAAAAGTAGTTTCCCTGTACTTAACACTGGAGAGGCAAAATACGGTGACAGTCCAAAGGGCCTACACTGCCAAAATCCTACTGATGGCAACCACACACAGATGACAATAATCTGACCCAAAGCATGAAGTAACAGTTCGCCACAGACAATTTAGCCTGCCCAGATGTCATCCAGTAAACGCACTTACCTTATCTTAATCAGTCGAGTCTTAATTCAAAAAGGGTGGAAAAAAAGTTACAGATTTGAAAAGTATATATTTGGGTTTCAGTACAGGCAGAGCATTTACATAAAGGGACAGAGAGATGTTGCAGGATAATGCACAATGTCTGCAACCAAACTGTTTTAGAGATGAAACAAACAAAACGAAAAGACTAACCCCTTTTTCAAATTAGTACATTACACACATCACATTAACAAGAGGAGATGCTGCTAAAGTATCTACCTTTACCATAAACAGTGTCCTTATCCAAAAATCCATAAGCATCAGTGATTTGAAAAGTACAACATTTATGTTTATTGATTTATTGTTTTAAGATTGAGTATTTTCATCGCAGGATACAAGACAGCAGGTATGGGAGTGCTCACACAGCCACAACATTGACTGGGCTGACACACAATGTGTGTATGTGTGTGTGTGTGTGTGTGTGTGTGTGTGTGTGTGTGTGTGTGTGTGTGAGATAGTCTCACATGCATACATGGACATCTAAGTTGCCACTCTCACACACTGCTGAGCCGAGATCAGGTCAGGTCTGGGAGCATGCACTGGTGCCGCATGCGTCTACATCCACCACACTATCGAATCATCTTGGTTCCTAGATGGCAACCACCCAGGCAGACAACCAGTCCAACCCCACCTCTTGAGAGTAACTATTCATTTGCCACAGCCAGGTGAAACATGGGTGTTCCTTTAGCTTTTTCCAATTACTGGGATCCTCAACACTGAGGCACCTGCATGCTGGATCATCTGGATCATGAACACAGAAACACGTCAAATGGCCAAATTGTCATTCCCTCACAATGCAAGTGTTACTCCTCATCGAAGTCAACCTAAGTAACCATTCGCTTGACATGAAGTCATTCAGATAGTACCAAAGGATCCTCAGGAAACCGTACCAAAGACATCCAGTTGTCACCTTAGGTCAATGGTTAGCAGCCAACTCTCACAACCATAAAGTAAGACAGGAAGCACCAGGACCCTAAAGACCTGGACCTTTGTTCTCCTGCAAATGTATCAGAATCGTCAAACACCTCTGTCCAGCAACCTCATGACTCCAAAAGCTCTTTCCTGGTGCCTCTCAATCTCAAAGGCTGAAGGACTCATAGACATGAATGTCACTGCCGTGATAAGTGAATGTCTCTACAATAGGGCAGCAGCTAATGATCATTTTCATTATTGATTAATCTGTTGATTATTTTCTCAATTAAATGACTAGTCGTTTGGTCCATAAAATGTCAGAAAATAGTGAAAAATATCAATCAGCATTTTCCAAATCCCAAGAATAATCCTTTCAAGCACCTTTCTCAGCACAGAGAACAGTGTAATACCCCTACAGTTGCTGCAATCAAGGCAATCACCCTTTCCATTCCAGAGTTTGGACAAAAAGTCCTTTCTTCCAGACTGGAGGGATCATATCTGTCTCCCAGATTGAAACAACGACTGTTCCTAATGCCAGGACAACAGCATCTCCATCCGCCTGGAGGAGTTCAACTCTAACACCACAGATCCCTGGACCTTTCCTCACCCGCAGCAGTTTCACTGCCTTTGTGATCTCGTGAACATTTGGTGGTTCACAGTTGACTGGAGAATCAGCCACATGAACACTGCTCCTGGAGATGTCTATCATCCCAGCAGGAGGATCAGATTTATACAACAGCTCAAAACAGTTGGTCCAAAGGGAAAGTACAACAGAGGCATCTGTCAGGACAGAGCCCTCATCTGCCATGACTGCAGTGGGGCAAAGTGTAGGTTTGGAGGATCAAAGTTCCTCTGTAAGTAGGCTGAGGGTCACCAATACACATCATTGGCATAACAGTGTAAAGTAATTCAATAGCTTCTTACTATTTGTTCAAGAGGTGATATATAATTCAATCTTTGTCACCCACAAAACACCTGTATTTAGCTCAGGAAAATCCGTCCGCTTTCCACAAATGCTGAGTCACTCTACTCAAAAAAAACAAAAAAAACTCTTCTCTACCTCTCTTTGGATGACAAAACATTAGACAGGCACACCATAAGCTGATCTCAGAAACTGTTCTGCGAGACCTTTCCTTCACAACTGGTTTTGCTTTGCTGTTTAAGAACTATATTTTATATGCAGTATTTCTAATAGATTTATTGCACTGTGCCCCACATACTCCAATAAATGGTCAGGAACACACCAATACATTGCTCCACCAAGTGGTCTTCATGTATTATTACCACTTGTCCCCTTGTAGGAGAAGTGTATTCATGGTGTTCTGCAGTTAAACTATAATTCTAGGACAAACATTAATTTCTGCAAGCTGTTTTTTAAAGGGTGCAACCTCTGTCCCACAACACAAGCTTTACAAAGCATGGGTTGGTTTTACCTGAATGCAGCGAGGTACTCAGGGTCTCCCATGGGAGGGTCCAGTCCTCCTGTCCATGCCACATTAACATTGAAGCCCTCCCCAGCTCCAGAACCGACCTAAAACCAAAAATACATGAGTAACTGATTTTACTCCTGCAGACTCGTAGTCAGCAAGACGTTTGCAGTTTGTCACATATGAAGCTCTGTTATCATGTGTGTCAGATGCTATGAACATTTGCTTTTCTCAAATAAAAATAAAAAAATTATGCCACTGAGAATCACTTTAACAGTTCTTGTCAAACACTGTCAATGATTAAATTCCTGACACTTACTTATAAAATGGCTCTACTGACCAATGAAAAATAAAAATTAACCTTTAGCCAATATTTGCTCTTATGTATATTGGTATTTGCTATATTCGGTATTTGCCTCCATTAGATAGAAGTAGAATAACTAAAAGGAGCCAAAACTCGAACATCACTCGTGACTTGTGATTGTCACCCACCTCTGCAGGTGACCCACTACCAGGGAAGAAGTTCCCATCATCATAGCGATGAAGTGAAATGTAGAGGACACTGGGGTCATTGTAGAAGACTTCCTGGGTGCCATTGCCATGGTGAACATCCTAGCAACACAGGGAAAGGGCAAACATACATTATATGACTGATCCATGAGTACCCATAAGCAAGGCACACTATCAGAAAAGAGCTTTAATGTGTTCTGTTCTATTCTATTTAGTCTGAACAGAAGTTATATCAACCGTTTTCAAGCATTTTAAACTGAAATGCAGATGTGCTGTTACATTATGCTACCACACAGTCTTGAAAACTTATTTTTTTCTACAAACACATTGTCAGCTCTCTTTGTCATTTTGGAACACAAACAGATTTTATCACAGGTGACAAAGTGCAGCATCTATGAAATCTCCATTTAGCTTTTATCATATCTTTCAACATTCTTAAAAAAAACAAACAAACACTGTGCATTTTAACAGCTTCACTTTCAAAACTGCAACAAAACAGGAAAACTACAGTACATGCACAGGGTGGATGAAGAGATGGAGCTTTTTACAGATCTGCACATTTGGAAACTTTGATTACAATCAAGCCCAGTGAACCCGTTCGTCCTCATGTGCACTTCTTACTGTATAGATACATGTATTAGTCAAACTGAAAGTGATCGTGTGCCTACTGTCAGGTCAGGGTATGACTAAAAATGTAACTTTAATTCAAAGCAATGCCATTAATTTTCTAGAAGTAAAATTTGCACAGATCTAAAAATAATGGTGTATTTGTCTCCACTTACAGTTAAGAACTGATTTGTAGTTAAAGCATCATGCTACCATATAGATCAAATAATGAGCCTAATAACATCTACACAGAGAAGTAAATACATTTTATATTCATTTTTTTAAAACACTGGTAATGGAACTGCATTTTGGCTGATAACCTGAGTTTTGATAACTTTATCAGAAGAGAAAAAGACAAACTGCAACTCCCCAATAAGACTAATAGCAGCAATATCACAGGAGATGAAGGACACAGTATATTCACAAATAAGTATCACAGACATGTATGATAAAGGTCCATACAGGAATATTATAGTGGGTTCTCATCACTTCAATAATAAATCGTACAGAAAAAAACAAAAAACAGACGCCACTTACCCAGTCAACAATGAGGATCTTACTGACACTGAACTTGTGTTGGAGCTGCTTGGCTGCAATGGCCACTGAATTAAAATAACAGAAACCCCTAAAAGAATGAAACAGAAAGTCGAGAATTTTAAAGACAACTCAAAAGAAATAAATAACTTAATTAGCAACAAAAAATGAAGCTCTTCTGGAGTTCTTTTTCAGTTTCCTGCACTGCTGCATCAATGAGCAATCGTGTATCATGCATCCAGAATGGGTTTCAAGAAAAAAATACTTAATCGTTATTAATATGAAAATATACGTAAGGAACACCCTAAACCTAATTAACTCATTTACTCCCCACCCAGTACCCATAATGTAAGTATAGCGTATGCACGAAGTGTTGGTAGCAAATTATTGGGTTCCCAAAACAAATCACTTCAGCCTCATTAACATGCAAATATATGCAGCAAACAATCCTAAAGTTTAATCAGCGCATCTACACCCCAGGGGATACCTAGAGTGTAAGTATCAAAGGTATACCGTGTGTTATATTCAAGTTATTGTGTTCACAAGAATGTGACCACACACAGAGACACAAACAAATGCAAGCACGACCACATTGTGGCCGCACTATGTGGTCAGTGGTGGGATATAAAACATTTTTAGTCCTCCTTTTATCTCTTGCTCTCCATGAATATCCTCCGGAGCCATATTGCAGAAAAAATAAGAACTTCCCCGTGTTTGGGCTGTGCATGTGACATCAGTCACATACCCACACTTACATTGGATTGGAGGGGTCTGCATGGTGTCCTGGTGGTCTGACCACAGCAAAACCGTTCTGTGGGGAAGAAGCAAATCAACACAGCTTCAACATCAACTTCATAAAGTATTTCTAGTGTACTGATGACCTACAGTACTTCAGTTTGAAACACGTTTGCCATCTTGATGAATATGAAAACACCTTTGCAATGTTTTAGTTTCTCTGCTCCCACCTTTAGTTCTCCTTTGGCCACTCTGGATGCCAGCTCCACAACACTGCCTGCCGCCATGCGTGATGCTGTGGAGGTGTGCGACTCATTCCAGATGGTATCATTATCAACCTGCAAATCACAAAACGATGGAAGCCGACAAATGAAACAAAGAAAACCAATAAAGAAACATTTTTAAATGTTGGAAAGGAAGAAGCTTCTTGAGAACAGGTGCATTTGCGCAGTGTAACGTCCATGTTGTTTGTTGAATGTTAGGTTGTATTTTTTTTTAGAGTTCTGTCATATGATATTTTGCCATGTTGCATTGCAGAGTTTTTCTCCTCTGCTTTTAATCAATTTTTATTTATTTATTTATTTATTTTACGTGAACTCCTGATTCACTTCATTGAAACTGTTTTGTCTCTGTGCTGTGTCCAAAATCCCTTCATTATGATTACTCCATCTTACAGATGGATGGAGACTAGAGAGTAAAAACATCAGTGTTACTCGTATGCAAGTTTCCTTCACAGTTTGTGTTCTTTCTCTCCTCTGTTCACAAAAAGGCATACTGTCCATCTGGTTTGGACACAGAAATCTGAGGTTTTTTTCTTTTATCCCTGGTTACAGCCATGCTGTTCCTGTTAGTCTGACACGTCATGGTCCGACGTGGACTGTCAGGGAAAAGCCAACTCTCTTTTCTTCTTTTAAAGCTCGTCTTTCTTGAAAAATTTTAATGCTCGTCTTTGTTGCTTTTCTGTGAAACAATACCATATTCTCTCAATGCAGCGATTGTAATGCATCATATCGCTTTCAAAAGGAACTTATGTGTCTTTGCTTACCCCCACACCCCCGCATGGCAACATAACAAACATCCTTTGAGAGAGGATTCCTGAGGGAACAGAAACATAAGAAATCACCTTATTTATGCATTCACTGAATTACAATTATTTAACTCTATTTTTAGGTTGTAAAGATGACTAAAATATCAAGGCATGGGTTTACATTATCCTTTAAATTAAGTCAGTCGTGCCATAAGAAATCAACTTGTTATATGTAAAGCACCATGTGTGTTTCTTAGCACCACCATGTTCCTTTTTTTCTTAATTGTACTGTGATTCTCCATTTATTGTAGAGTCGGGTAGATAAGTGTTTGGACAGTGACATGGTTTTTGTAATGTTGCCTCTGTACACCACAACAATGGAATTGAAATTATACAATCAAGATGTGATTGAAGTGTAAACTTTCAGCTTTAATTCAAAGGTTTTAACAAAAACATCCCATTAACCATTTAAGAATTATAGCCATTTTTATACACTGTCTTGCTAGTTGATATTTTGTCCAAAAGTAATTGGACAAACTAACATAATTATAAATATAAGGACTACTGTTAATACTTGGAAGAAAATGCATTGAAGTCCATGACTGCCTGAAGTCCCAGAATTCTTGGACAAAACCAAATGCTGAGTTTCCTCCCTTGAGATGCTTTTCCAGGTCTTTACTGAGGCCTCCTTCAGTTGCTGCTTGTTTGTGTTTCTTTCTGCCTTTAACTTTGTCTTCAGTAATTAAAATGCATGCTCTGTTGGGCTGAGGTCAGGTTGCTGACTTGGCCACTGAAGAATATTCCATTTCTTTGCCTTGAGAAACTCTTTGGTTTCAGGTCATTATCCATCTGCATGGTGAAGCTCTGTCCTTTGACAACATTTAGCTGAAGCTGAGCAGATAGTATAGGACTATACACTTGAGAAATCATTATACTTCCATCAGCCGTCACTAAACATAATCAATAAACACTAGTGAGACAGTTCCATTGGCAGCAATACATGCTAATGCCGTAACACTGCCTCCTTTACTTCAGATCATGTGCTGTTCCTTTCCTTCTCCATACTCTTCTGCAAGAGAGTCCACCGCCGTCTAGCTGTTGTCTGGAAGTCGAAGATGACCTTCCTGTTCTTGAGTGCTACCAGTGGTTTGGACCTTGTTGTATCCTCTGTATTTACATTCATGAAGGCATATCTTGACTGTAGACTTTGACAATGATACGGTGACGTCTTCCAGAGTGTTCTTGACTTGGCTACATGTTGTGAAGCATTTTTCTTTTCTGCCATCACCCGCTTTAGTTGTCTTCCAGGTCTTTTGGTGTTACTTAGCTCATCAGTGCATTCTTTATTGGCATGAAGATTAATATCCGATTCTGGAATGTTCATATTAGCAGATGATACCAACACAGAATCATTTAGAAAAACTTATAGGAGCTTTCGACAGTATCACACCGCCGTCTGCCGTTGTCGACTCAGATCTCACTAAATCAGTTAGGTCAGTGCATTCTTTCTTTTTAAGAATCTGCCAAATTTTTGATTTGGCCACTCCTATGAATGCTCTGAATCAACTCCAGACCTTTTATCTGCATGGTATGCAATGGAATAATAAGGGAACAGGTCACACCTGAAAATGAAACCACCTGTCAATCAATTGATTCAATTACTTATGGCCTCTGAAAATGGAGAGATCGTGTATAAAAATGGCTGTAATTCCTAAATGGTTAATGCAACATTTTTGTTAAACCCCTTGATTTCAAGCTGAAAGTATACACAACATCTTGATTGCTTCAATTCGACTCCACTGTAGTGGTGTACAGAGGCAAAATTACCTAAATTATGTCACTGTCCAAACACTTATGTACCCAACTGTAGTTTTACCAATAAAAGCATTAGCATGTGAATTATAAAAGAAAAGTTTATAAGTTTATTTCATTGTAACCACTTTATTTTGTTTTACATTAAAAACCACTTTTTGGAATTCACCAATGATTACTCTTCAAGTGGGTTTCTGTTGTCTGAATGACTGTTATTTTAACATTTTCCCACAGGAACTGTTTTATGTAAGAATGTTTGTTATATACCAGCCAGTTTGCGGTTGTCCAGTTTGAGTCTGTTAAGTGGGTTGGTGCCGTAGAGCAGAACATGTCGCTCTGTGTGGACTGACTGCAGCTCCTCCAGAGTGGCTTTCCGACCACGAATACTCTGAACACAAAACACATCAACATGGAATGAACATGATTTTTTCGTCTGTATGGCCTAAAAGAGAGACAATGGCCACAAAAATACACATTGACAATGGCAATGCCACAGTGAGGTGGAGCCACTGTTTTGCTTAAAATCCCTTATACATGGCAAACCACACATAATATGGAATTATATAAATAAGAAATTACAAAGGAAAAAAGGAAACCATGACTCCATGTATGTATAAAGTCAATGGTCCTACTGCCAGACATATAAATAAAAATCTGATTTGGCCAAGTTTGATGTTTGTTACATTTTGTCAATGTGTCATGTACCTCACACTGTCCTCTCAGGCCTCTCTCCTGTAGTCTGGACCAAATGCTCTGTATCCTCCCAGCATGCTCTGGATGGCTGCTATTGTCTCCACAAGTACACTGGTGCTTCAGCATCTGAGAGTCATACACCAGGCCTACGTGCACACACATGAACACATACAGCTTTAACTTTAGCAGCTGCACAAACATTGGTAACTAATAGATCAGTGAAAATCCTTGAAAAGTAGAAAATTTCAGTTTTTCATTATTTTGCATACAGTAGTGTTTGCGGGTGGTGCCATGCAGGCACATACCCACTCCAACTCCACCACACTATATAGAATATGACAATTTCTAGCTTGGGCAGTTACAGGTTATAGCATCAAAAAAAGGCACTGTGGCAGACAGCACTGCATGCTGGTACCACACACCTGATTATTAAAAGCCTGTGTGACTCACCAGTGGTGAAGCGTGGTTTGCTGCTGGTGTCCTGCCCGGTTAGGATCAGGGGTTTCTCCGGCAGGGTGAGAGAGGTGGAGGCCGGGGACGACTGCGTCCGTGACAGTGGACGATGAACACCCAACGCACTACCAAACCCGCCGCCACCACTACCGCCGAGTATCATGGGTACCGCCAGTGTCTCCATTTGCACAGTCTGTCGACGGAGCTGCTGTAGCTGCTTTTGCTGTTCCCACAGCAATGACTGAAGACAAAAGCAGATATAAAAGAAAGCAGATATCACAAGTTGTTTAAAAAAGCAGCACTCACAAAAGATTTTGCTTGCTTACACTTTGGCTTTCCATACAGTTACTAATAATTGGCCTGCATTTCTATCATACATTTTCATCTGAAGCAGACGCTCAAAGCACTTTTCAATGATGCTCACATAGACCCATGTCAGGGTGCTGCCATGCAAGGTGCTCAACTGCACACCGGGTGCAACTTGGGGATTAAGGACTTTGCCCCAGGGCCCTTAGTAATTTTCCGGTCTGACGGGGATTTGAAGCAAGGATCCTCTGGTGTCAAGTCCACCACTTTAAACTTTAGACCATCACCTCCCACATACTAATAAGAAGATGGATTTAGTTTTAATAATTCTAAAGATAACAGAAATGTAAAATGTAGAAAGCTCTTGTTTAAAATGGGAACATTTCTGAGAAGATATTCTCTATTTTTGTTCCTTTTTTCTTTCAGCAATTCTTGTAGCAACATGTGTCGGAATTTTCACTTGGCATAAACTACAGCACTGAGATACTGTATCTCCAAATGAAGTCACAAATGAACACATGCTTGCTGCAGATTCTGATTTTAGTTCAGTTTTCATTCTTTTAGTTTTTTTCTGGGTCACTGATTAGCAGCTTCATTGATTCAAACAAAAAATATTACTCGAGTACATTCCTAAAACATGTAGTGAGCTGTTAAGTACTGCATGCCATAAAACATCTTCCAACAAAAATAAAAAATAAACACAAAATAACATTAATGATAATAACAACAAAGAGAAAATCTGTATTTTATGTGGCTCCTCTGAAATGTACCATCATGATCAATTTGGTCTTCCAATATCAACCACAGCTACCGTAAAAGTCCTAATAAAAGCGCAATGCGCGAACGCATGTCCACTGGCATGCGCGTGTATTAGGTACAAAAAAATCCCGTAAGTGTAATAGCATTTTAACGTTATGATGTGGTTGTGCGCGGTCCGTTAGGATGTATTTCGGCAATTTTTCCGTGTTTTAGCGAGTGCGGCAGTCTCGCGAGAAAAAAAAATTTTGGGCGGTAAAAAGAAGCAGACGAAGAAGAGGAGATTTCATTTCAAAGGCAATCCGGAATGTCAAATCGATGGAATCTTTCACATTTGATTGTTGTATCAGAGGATTTCACGTATATAAATCAATTTGGGAACCAGAAATCGGCGAATCGCTAATGTGCACTGTGGAAGAGAACAATTCGTGGGACATAAACGTTGTCGCAGTACAGCAAGACAACGTGACTGTTGGACATATTCCTCGAACAAACAGCAGAGTGTGAAAATTTTTTCTGGATCGTGGTGGTCAAATCTCGGTGGTGGTAACTGGAAAACGTGAGAATCAAGGAGTGGGCCTACAAATCCTAGGGCGCTACACCTTTACTGGCAAAAAGGAGGACGTAGGAAAACTGGCAAAGTTGCTGAAGAAATAGGTATCGAGGCTGATGAGTGACCAGGTCCTGGTGACTGAACTGTAAACATTATATTTCAATTTTGACATTTATTTCTACTGAACTAATTTGGAAAATGCAGTCAAGTGATAGGAAAAAAACGTTCATGTTATCCTGTCAGCTTCAAGTTAAAAGTCGTAGATTTTGTCAAAGGGGGCAACTCAAAAAATAAGGCTTCGATTACATTTGGAGTACACAGAAGGAGAGTCCAAGAATGGTGTTTAGAGGAGAAAGTGCTGCGGGAGACAATATGTAAAAGATTACATATTGAATAATGTGTCACATTTCTTTGTTGTCCAAAGATCACATATTTTTGGCCTAACGTATGTCGAAAATGCGGGATTTTGTCCAAAAAACGGTCAAATATTTTTGGCAAGGTGGGGTGGGGGGGGCCCTCTTCTATTAGGGCGCGCTCTTGTATTAGGACTTTTACGGTATATTTGGCCCTGTTTTCTGAGTCTGCATTTTAGGTTCACCTCAAGTCCTGACCATAACAGTTCCTTTCTTGCACGATTTGAGAACTGCCAACTTCAGAGAGATTTACCATAATGATTAATGTAAAAGAAGTCCAAGACATATTTAGTGGCTTGGGAATGTTGAAGTATTCATCCCCTGACTTGTCTAAAGGAAACCTCGTGTGAAAGTGATAATTTACTGCAAATTCATCAAAGGGTGCCAGTAACTGTGTGCAGCATACTTTTTATAGCTATATTTTTTATTTCACTTCATGAAAGCATTTTGTTTTGTTCTTGTTGCTCAATAACTTTGGACTTTTTTTTTAAAGATTCAGGCAGATTACTATTAGAGGGCGATATATATATGACCCCCCTCAGATTCGCCATAATTTTTTTTTTTTTTTGGTGGAAGGTCTGTGCACCCTAAACCAAATGTTTTTGGGTTTTTACTCCAACTTGAGGGCCAAAATTGAACTTCTTAAACAACACCACTCTTGAAATAGCTCAGCTGTTGAGGTCTGATCACTGAACAATCAAATGTTTTGTTGCAAATAGTCAACAGGGTCGCAAGAAACGTGTGGAGAAGAAAAAAAAAATAACTGCAAAACACTTGAGAAGTGTAATGCGACCAGGAACCCATTATCCTCCAGTTCCACCATATCGCAGAACTGCAACCTACCTGGAGTGTCCAGAAGTACAAGGTTTTCAGTTCTCAGAGACATGGCCAATGTAAGGAAGGCTGAAACAAGACCACCACTGAACAAGACTCAAAAGCTGAAATGTCAAGATTGGTCCAAGAAATATCTGAAGACAGATTTTTCAAAGGTTTTATGGACAGATGAAATGAGAGTGATTCTTAATGGATCAGACGGATGGGCCCGTGGCTGAATCACTGATGGACACACAGCACCACTTTGAGTCAGACACCAGCAAGGTGGAGGAGGGGTACTGGTATGGGCTGCTATTATTAAGGATGAGCTAGTTGGACCTTTTCAGGTTGAAGATGGACTTAAAATCAACTCCCAAACCTACTGTCAGTTTTTAGAAGATATTTTCTTCAAGCAGTGGTCCAGGAAAAAGTCTGCGTCATTCAAGAAGGCCATGATTTTTCTACAGGACAATGATCCATCACATGCATTCAAGTACTCCACTGCTTGGCTAGCCAGCAAAGGCCTCAAAGATGACAGAATAATGACTTGGCCCCCTTCCTCACCTGACTTAAACCCTATGGAGAACTTCTGAGCCCTTCTGAAACATGAGATTTACAGTGAGGGAAACAATCCACCTCTTTGAACAGCATTTGGGAGGCTGTGGTTGCTGCTGCACCTAAAGTTGATCATCAACAGATGAAGAAACTGGCAGACTCCATGGATGGAAGGCTCATGGCAGTTATTGAAAAGAAGGGTGGCTGTATTGGTCACTGAGTATTTTTGAAATTTCAGAAGTGTTTAATTGTTAATTTTGAGTTGTTTATTTGTTATACTTACTCCAATAAATGAAAATAAGCAAGTGACATGGGAACATTTTAGTTTTTCATTTAGTTGCATAATAATTCTGCACAATAATAGTTGCCTAATAATTGTGCGCACACATATATTCCCCTGAGAAAGACAAAACTCACTTTTCCTTTGTTAAACATTTAGGTTTGAGGTTTATTAATATTTTGGATTCACTAAGAGCACTGTATTTGTTCAACAATAAAATGAATCCTCAGAAATACAACTTGGCTAATAATTGTGCAAA